>CM033714.1:28942528-29188035 GCA_019671005.1 Hibiscus mutabilis
GAATCTAGATTTGTCTTATGATTAGGAACCACTTGAGATCTTGGACATGGACAATAAAGTGCTTTGTGGTAAGTCCATTGAGTTGGTCAAGGTGTTGTGGCGACATCGAGGTATCGAGGAAGCCACACGGGAACGGAAGGATGACATGAAGAAGCAGTTTCCTTATCTTTTTCCACCAGGAAAATTTTGAAGATGAAATTTCTTAAGTGGGGGAGAGTTGTAACTCCCTAATTTTTGAGCTAAAGGGGTTTTTTGAGCTAAATAAAATATTGAAAAATGTTCTAAAATCCTAGAATAAGGTTTTGAGAGTTTTGGAGAGTTCAATTTGATAAAATTGGTTTGTTTAATCGACATTTTAAAATAGTGACTAAATTGTAAAGATTGCAAATTATTTTAGTGACTAGATTGAAAGGAGTCAAGGCTTAGAATCTTTATGGAGCTATTACACCAAGGTGTTATCAGCCTTTTCCCTTATTTGGATATATATTTTTTAAAAAAAAGTTTAAAAAATTATTAAATGGTTTTAATAAAAAGGATTTCCAAAAGGCTTAAACATTTTCTTACGTAACTTCCCATTTTCTCACATCTTTTCTCCCTACTTTCTCACCAGCTAAACTATGATTTTCTCATCAAAATGAAGAAGAGATAATCATTTTATTTCACTCTTTGATTTCCTAAATTGATCCTTTCATTTCTACATCAAATAGCCTTGGATTTCTTGAAAGTTTTCATCCAAATCATTGCCAATCATGGGAAAAGCTTATGTTAGAGGTGATCTTCTTAATTCTCCTCTAATCAAAGGTTCTTTATTGAAATTCCCATGTTCTTGACTCTTGTAAATTGTGTTCTAAATTGATTTGAGTTATAAATGATGGCATCTTGCTTTAATTAAGCTTTGATTAAGGTTTAATCGATGAAAATGGTTGAGATTCGTTTCAGATTGATTTTTTTGGGTTTTAGACTGGTTTTAATCATAATATTAATTTTTAATAATGCGGTAAAGTGGGCTTTAACACTGGAATTCCGAAACTAGGTGAATTGCTAGATTTCTAGGTTGAAATCTTCGAGTTTATGGCTTGATGTTGTGGTTAGTTGGTTGCTGGTGATAGTAAGATGTTTAGGGAATGTTTTTAGATGTATGTTGATGATGTTTAATGGTTAATCTCGTTGGGCTTTGTCTGGAGGTTGCTTAGAATGATTTCACCGATGTTTTCGGTGGTTTTTGGATGCCGTTTGCTTGGCAATTGTTAGAGAAAGTTGTTGATTTGAGTTTCTGGCGGTTTTGCTGCAAGATTATGAATTAATACTCTATTTTGCTTGGGTTAAAAGCAGGGGAGGCTGATCCGATATCTTTGGAGGGAGTCTCGGTTGATCTGGAGGCTTGAGATCGCTTCAGCAAAGCTAGCGAAGCATTGTAGGTGAGTGGAAATGATTTTAAAAGCTTTTCAAAGGTTTGAAAGCAAGGTTTGGGGGTTTAGATTGCACTTGAAATGCTAATCTAAGCTCGGAAGTGAGTGTGGAAGATTTCGCTCTCGGTATTTCGGTTTTCCCATTGTTTTGTTAATCATGCTCATGTTTTGGAAAGAGATTTGTTACCTACTGTTTATGCATGTTTTATGAATTGAGAGATGATTCAAATGATCCCGCGAGGTTGATTTATGATTACTAAGAGATGATATCTTGTTTAGAAAATGTTATGCATGTTTTAATGCTTTGAAATGGGATGAGAAAAGTTTATGTTTATGCATTGAAAAACAGTATGGTAACATGGTTTAAAAGTGTATATTAGCAAGTGGCAAACACTTAAATTGTTGTCGGATATAATTGGTCGACCAATAGGATTAAAGTGCACTCTAAAATACAAAATTTGATAGTGAGACAAATTCTGCGATTACACAATAGAGGTAGATTCTATCCCAGCCGAAGTGAGATTATGGTGAGGGTAGATTTCACCATGAGACTTGATGGGGGTAGTGCCATCAAGTAATCTGCATATCCGAACATGAATGGATAGGGGTAGTGCTATCCAAGGATGGGGGCAAATTCTATCTGGGTCACTTGTAATGCCAATATATGAGATTAAATGCAACATGGTTTATAAAAAGGTTGTATAATGAGATTTATACATGAGATTCTATTTTGGAGATGTGCTATATGACGTACAAGCATGAGAAGCTTGCATTGAGATTTGCATTGTGTTTAATGCATGAGAAATATGATACATGTTTTAAATGATTATTAATTTTGCTTTGAAAGTGATTTTGAGCATGAGAATTATTTGAGCATGCTGAGAAATAATTTATACTTGAGAAAGGGTTTAAAATGCATTATTGTTGGTTTTTAATTGAGCGACACGCACTAGGCATTTATGCTTACGCTCTCTTTTTCCAACAATACAAAGAAATAGCTTGTTCGTGGTAGTGAGGAAGCAAGAAGAGATTCCAAGAGGTGTTCATTGCTCAATTATGGTTTTAGACTTACTATATAGTAATAAATGGCAATAAGAGGGTACCTTTATGCTTTGGGAGTATGTTTCTGAACTCCCTAGTTTGTGACAAGTTTATATTGCCTATTTAGACTTGTAAATGGCCTTTTTATGCTAGTATTTGGTTTGGTTTGCATTTCAAGGTTTAAATGGTTGTTTGCACAGGAAGTATGCCTATTGAATGCCATTCTTGTGGGAGTTTATGTTTGATGCTTGATTTGGTGATATATGCCTATAGATCCATGTTATAAATGTTTGTGCCTATGATGGTGGCATGTTAGATTGGTTTCGAATGGGTTCTTGTGTGCAAAATCTGAGAAAAATGCTATTACAGGCCTAGGTGTATCGAAACACGAGTTGCCGTTTCGATACAGTAAGGCAATTTTAGGCAAGGTGTTTTGATACGCCTGGAGCCGTTTCGATATGGTAAGGTTTTCTAGGCATAGTGTTTCGATACACGTGGGTGTATCGGTACAAGTATTGCTGCTAGAAGGTTGCTTACCGATAAGGGCATCAGGTGTATCGATACACCTGGCCGCTTTGTTAGTTATTTGGAATCTGCAAGTTTGCTTATGATGCATTTTGGTCCCTGATTGTTAATCATGTAATTGGGTGAGTTTGGAATGTTGTTTAAGCTGGTTTTCGACACACAAACATGAAATATGATTAATTAAAGATTAGTAACTTAGTTTGAGTCAAGTCCTTATATTTATCTATTTTTACAAAATTGTCCCTAAAGCGCAATTGGGATCAATCAGATGTCAATTGACGCCCGATGGTACTGCAACTTCTTGCGCTGAATGTATAATCACTATAGGTAATATTAAGAGCATCTAGACAAGATAAAAGGGAAACAATAGGGTTGTTTATTGAGGTAAATCTTCGCGGGTTTACTTCAATATTCCCCGTGTAACTCGCTTGGTTTGGTCTTGTGACTAGACTAGGTTAAGGAGGTTACAATTAAGGTTAGGGTTAATGGTAAGGGTTAGGAGTTAGGGGTAAGGGTTATGGGCATGGGTATAGTTTAAGGTTCAAGGTTAGTGGTTATGGGTTACATGTTAGGGTTAAGTTTTTAAAGTTTAGGGTTCAATGTTTAGGATTCAAGTTTGAGCTTGAGGTTGGGGTTGGGTTAGGGTTCATATTCAGGACTTATGGTTTTATTGTTTAGGATGTAAGGTCTAAGGATTAAAGATCATGGTTTAAGGATTAGGGATTATGGGATTAAGGTTCATGGATTAATGTTCACAGTCTAGGGTTTAATGTTTAAGGTTTAGGTTTTAGGGTCTAAGGTCTAGGGTTTGGGCTTTAGGGTTCAAGGTTTAGGTTTAGGGTTTAGGGTTTAGGGTCTAAGGTTTAGGTTTAGGGCTAGTGTTTAGGGTTTAGAATTTAAAGTTTTGGGCTTAGGGCTTTGTTTTAGGTTTAGGGTTTAAGTTTAAGGTTCAAGGGTTAGGGGTTATAGGTAAGGGGAAATGGGTAAAGTGTAAGGGGTAGATGGTTAATGGTTAAGGGTTAGGGTTTGTGGTGTAAGGTTAGGGTTAAGGTTAGATTTAAGGTTTAGGGCTGAGGGTTTAAGGCTTGAGGTTAAGGGTTTAGGTTTAGGATTTAGGGTTAGGGTGTAGGGCCTAGGGTTTATGGTTTTGGGCTTTGGGTTTTATGTTTAGTGTTCATGGTTCAAGGTTCAGAGTTGTAGAAGTTTCAGACGAGTAGGTCTAAATAGGGCTTACAATGGACCCGTTGAAATTTTTATAGAGTAAAAAATAGAAAACTTGAGGTTTAGCAATAGAATCATGTTGAAAAGCTCGTAACCAATTATATGAACCCATAAAATTTGATTTAAATTTGTTTCGTGGTCGTTTTTGTTGAGGATTTAGACAACCAGGTCTTAATTGGCCTACAATGGACTGTTGTAATTTTAACCGAGTAAAAAGTACAAAAAATGAATTTTTGCAATAGAATCTTGTTGAAAAGCTCGTAATCAAATATATGAACTCATAAAATTTAATTTAAATTTGTTTTGCAGTCCTTTTTGTAGAGGTTTCAGATGAGCATGTCTAAATGTGCCTTACAATGGACCCGTTAGAATTTTAACCGAGTAAGAAGTATAGAATTTGAGGTTTTGCTATATAATCGTGTTGAAAAGTTCGTAATAATTTATATGAACTCATAAATTTGATTTAAACTTGTTTTGCGGTCGTTTTTGTAGATGTTTCAAACGAGCAGATCTAAATGTGCCTTACAATGGACCCGTTAGTAATTTAACTGAGTAAAAAAGTACAAAAATTGAGGTGTTGTAATATAATAATGTTGAAAAGCTCATAATCAAATATATGAACTCATAAAATTTTATTTAAACTTGTTATGTGGTCGTTTTTGTAGAGATTTTAGACGAGCATGTCTAAATAAGCCTTACATTGGACCAGTTGAAATTTTCGCCTATTAAAAAGTACAAAAAATGAGGTTTAACAATATAATCGTGTTGGAAATATCATATTCAAATATATGAACTCATAAAATTTGATTTAAACTTGTTTTGCGGTCGTTTTTGTAGACATTTCAGACGAGCAGGTCTAAATAGGCCTTACAATGGACCTATTAGAATTTTCACCTAGTAAAAAGTTCAAAAATTGAGGTTTAGCAATACAAGTTTAAATCAAATTCTATGAGTTCATATAACTCTTTACGAGCTTTTCAACACGATTATATAGCAAAACCTCAATTTTTGTCCTTTTCACTCTGTTAAAATTACAACAGGTTCATTATATAACCCATTTAGACCTCCTCGTTTGAAACCTCAACAAAAACAACAACAAAACAAGTTTAAATCAAATTTTATGGGTTCATATATTTGAATACGACATTTTCAACACGATTATATTGCTAAACCACAGTTTTTATACTCTTTAGTAGGTGAAAATTCCAACGTGTCCATTGTAAGGCCCATTAAGACTTGATCGTCTAAAACCTCTACAAAATGATCGCAAAACAAGTTTAAATCAAATTTTATAATTGATTACGAGCTCCCTAAACCTTAAACCCTAAACTAGAAACCCTAAAATTGAACCCATAAGCCCTAAACCCTAAACCCTTAACACTAAACCAAAAACTCAAAAAACCAAAACCCAAAACCATGAACCAAAACCCTAGATCTAGAATTCAAACCTTAACCATCAAACCCTAAAAATGAAACACAAAACCCCAAACTCTAAATCTTAAACCCCAAAACTCAAACCCTAAACTTGAACCATGAACCATAAAACTTAAACCCTAAATGCTAAACCATAAACCCTAAATACTAACACATAAACTCAAAACCCAAAACCCAAAACACTAAACCCAAAACCCTAAAACCTAAACCATAAACCTAGAACTTTGGATCCAGAACCTAAACCTTGAACCTTGAACCTAAAACCATAAACTATAAACCCCAAATACTAAGCCCCTAAAACATAAAGCCCAAACTCTAAACCCTAGACCCTAAACCATGAACCATAGCACTAAACCCTAAAATTTAAATGTCAACCACTAAACCCTAAAGCATAAATACTAAATGCTAACACCTAAACCTAAAACTTGAAACTAGATACATGAAACCATGAAACTTGATCTCTAAACCCTAAACCATTAACTCAAAACTCAAGCCTTAAATAATAAACCCAAACCCCCAAATAATGAACCCCAAACAATAAACCCCAAACCCCAAACCCTAAACCCAACACTTAAAACATAAAACCTAAACCCTCAAACTATTTTTCAACTATTTACATCAATATAAATATACTAACACTAAACCCTAAACCATTAACCCATAAACTTATAAACATTAAACCCTAAGCACTAAACCATGAACTATTAATCTTAAACCCTAAAATATTTACAATGAAACCTAAACCTAAACCTCAAACCCAAACCTTAAACCTTGAAAACTTAAACCCTAACCATAAACTCTAAACCTTAAACACTAAACCCTAAACACAAACCCTAAACACTAAAACCAAACCCTAAACATTGAAAACCCTAAACCCTAAAACATAAATAACCATAAACTATAAACCTTAAACAATAAAATCATAACCCTAAAAATATAAACTACAAAACTCAAACCTTAAACCCCTAAAGCTTTAAAACAAAATCATAAATATTAAACCTTAAACCTTAAAACCTCATTCCATTTTCACATATTTATATCAATGTACTTATACTAAACCTAAACTCTAAATCATAAAATGATAAACTCTAAATCCTAAACACTAAAACATAGATTATGAACCATATACCTTAAAACCCTAAATCATGAACTCTAAACCTTAAATAAATATAAACCATAAAGCATAAAAATTAAACCCCAAACTATGAACCCTAAGCCATAAACACCAAATCCCAAACAACTGATGGTTGCTGAATATGTAGGTAATTAAGAGCAAGTATACTCGTCGAACAAGTAATAAAGTGATAAAGTAGAGTGTCGAACCCACAGGGATTGGATCAATAACTTTAAAGTAATCGTACTCAAGAGTTAGTGCACAAATATTGGTTTGATGATGGTTTATTAAAACTAATTGCAATAAAAGTAAAGTAGCAATGATCAAAGGCAAGCAGATGATGTAGCAGATATTCATATGATTATGGAAGCTGGGTTTATTGTCTAGGAATTATGCCAATTACTATTTGAATGCTATAGCGGTTGGCAATACATGTCTGTGTAAACCAATTAAGTCTTTACCTATTCGACATGGTTTTCTAATTAACTTCTTTACTCTCTCGATACCTAGAAGTTGATAATAAGGATGCTATGGCAATACATGTCTGCGTAAACTGTAACAACTTTATTATCTATTCAAGTTCCCCTTATTAGTCATTGGTATCCTAAACTTATGTCTAAGCTGGATTAGAACCTAAGTTGATAGCTTAAGTTCCACTATTCACATTTTTCCAACTTAACTCTCTCAATATTAAGCCACAAATCAATAATTAAAAGGCCTATCTCGATAGCTCTTACAATAACTATGCATGAAGAACGATGGACATAATAGATAAAGGAAAAAACTATAGCATTAAACAAGAAACTAAAACATAAAATCCTAAAACAATAAACCCAACAAAAGTATTTGGCTCATGTCTGAGAAAATAACATCCATAATAAAAACAATTAAAAACATAGCAGTTTATCAAGCAAGGGAAGAGAAAAATCAAGCGTCCTCGATATCTCTTCCAAGCTCGCTAACTGTGCTGTAGGTCCCGTACTCCTCAAGTCTCTTTCGATAGCTCTCATCGTGTGGAGACTCCTCTAGACCCTCGAATATGGTGGTTCTCTGATAGCTGAAGGCTAAAGGTCGCCGTCTATGATCAAGCTCCCTTTGTTTGTAGCCCAAGTATTTTTTATTAGTTGGCAAAGTTAGGGTTGAGAAACCCTAAAGCGCGTGAAGCCTCTAAATAAGGATCTTGTTTTCCCGCTTCATTCATTGAAAGTCCATGTCGGATGGAAGTCCATGTGTGCTAAAAGTCTGGGTTCATCTCCAACTCTATTGCTTAGTTGGCTCGTCATGAGAGAGATCCATTCCACTGCTCTAGTGCTCCTCTACCTCAGTTGCTTCCTGCACAAGCACAACTAAAAAACACTACCTTCCCAATTAAAAGCATCAAAATATATTCAAGGCATAAGTCAAAAAATACCCCCAACATTTGACTGAATAATCACTTTGGGTCCTATTCTTTTTTTGGAGTAATTCAACTCTCAACGTTTCATTTTAGGTCAAAATGGACCCTCCACGGATGAAAATTGTTAGAAAACTGACAATAAATAGTTTGAAATGACTTGATAGAGTGACAAGTCAGTAGAAAAAATTTATTTTAGATTTTATATAATTTTATAAAATTGTTTTTGACTGATGTAGTGTTTTCTCATGGCAATACATTTGTTTATATGATACTGCCATGTCAGCGTGCCCTGCCATATATATTTGTCATGTCATTTCAAGTCATTTACTGTCAGTTGACTGAAAGCTTTCATCTGCATAAAAAAAGAATAGGGGCCTATTCAGTCAAACGTTGGGGATGTTTTTTTTTAACTTTATGCCTATATTCAATTAAGTGCAAAAACCATAACTCCCTAACAACATGCAAACTATATGCAAACTACTCCTAAATGCAACTATATGAGCCTAAACACATGCAAAAGTTAAGTAAAAAAGGTACACAAAATAGGTTATCTATACAGTCATGAACAACAATCCAAAAAACACTAAACCATAAACCCCACACCTCGAACCATGCACCATAAACCCTAAACCCCAAACCCAAACTCCAAACTAGAAACCGCACACCAAATACTCTATACCATGAATATAAAACCCAAAACTCAAAACCTAAAACGTGAAACCTTAAACCACCAACCCTAAACCCTAAACTTGAATATAAAACCCTCAACCATGAATCCTAAAACCATCAACCTTAAATCCTAAAACCATCAACTGTCAACCTAAAACTATGAACCATGAACTCTGAACCTAAACCATACAACATTAAGCCATAAACCATGAAACCACAAACCTTAAACCATGACACCAACCCTTAACCTAAACATAGAACCCATAACACATAAACCATGAACCTTAAACTTTAAGCCTTAAACCATGAATTCTAAACCTTGAACCATAAGCCTAAAACATAAACCTAAACCCTAAATCTTAAACCTTCAAACTTAAAACCTTAAACTTAAAACATAAAATCTAAACCACATACTATTCTTTAAGTATTTACATCAATGTAAATATACTAATACTAAACCCTAAACCATTAACCAATAAAGCCATAAACATAAAACCCTAAGCATTAAACTATGAACTTTAAACCCTAAACTATAAACCATTTACAATGAAACCTAAACCCTAAACCTTAAAAACCTAAACCCTAACCATAAACTCTAAACCTTAAAAACTAAACAATATAACATGAACCATAAACACTAACCCTAAACCTTGAAAACCCTAAACCGTGAACCCTAAAACATAAATAACTATTAACCATAAATAATAAAATCAATACCCTAAAAGACAAACTACAAAACTCAAACCTTGAACCTTGAACCCTTAAAGCTTTAAAACAAAATCATAAATATTAAACATTAAACCCTAAACCCTCATACCATTTTCATGTATTTATATCAATGTAATTATAGTAACCTACACTCTAAATCATAAAACCATAAACTTTGAATCCTAATCAGTAAACCATAGATTATGAACCATACACCCTAAACCTAAATCATGAACCATAAACTATAAATGAATATAAACTATAAACCATAATCTTTAAACCCTAAACCCTAAACCCAAAATCATAGGCAACAATCTAAAAACCATAAACTTAAGCCATAACCATCACACTATCAAACCCTAAACCCTAAATCTTAAACTCTATACTATAAACCCCAAACACCAAACTCCATACCACACACTTATTCCCCATAGCATGAATCTGAAACTCAAAACTTGAAACCTAAAACCCTAACCCTAACCCTAAACCCTAAATCTAAACCATCATAATATATTTTCACATATTTACATTAGTACAAATATAATAACCTTAAACCCTAAACCCTAAAAAATAAACCCCTAAACTATAAGCTATATAATATGAACTATAACCCCTAACCTTAAACCCTAAAACATAACCTTAAACTCAAAACCCTAAACTTGAAACCATATAACACAAACCCTGAGCCATAAAATATAAACCATAAAAACTAAACCAAGATACCCTAAACTATAAACAAAGAAACCATAAACACTAAATCATATACCTCAAACAATAAATCTTAGACTATGAAACCTTAACCCTTAACCCTAAACCTTAAACACTAAAGCCTAAATAACCCTAAACATAAACCATAAAATCTAAATCATAAACCATGAACTCTAAACCATAAAACTAAACACAAAAAATTAAACCCTAAACCTTGAAACCATGAACTATAAACCCTAAAACCTAAATAATAAACCCTAAAATCAAAACCCTAAACATAATAACCTTAAACCTTAAACTATAAACCATGTACAATACGCCTTAAACCTAAACCCCAAACCATGAACACTAAACACTAAACCTTAAAGCTTAAACTATAAATCATAAACTCAAAAAAAAAGCACAAACCATAAACTCTAAACCATATACCATAAACCATGAAAACTAAAACCTAAATAACCATAAACCTTAAACTATGAACCATAAACTCTAGACCATATACCTTAAACCCAAAAACCAAAATATCCCTAAACCATAAACCATAATGTTAGAGTATGCCCAAAGAACAATCATAAGATGATTGTAAATGATATTTGTTTTACCTTGTTATTATAGAGGCATTGCCATTATTATTTTTAGTTACTATTCTGCGTGCATAAATAAACTAAATCAATAGTCGAGTATTATTGTGGGCATGAAAAAATAATGCATTAAGACTAATTTGTAGTTGATTGATGACAAAGTTTTGTCATTGCATTGGAGATATCAAAAATCAATACATAAGTATGTGTTAGAGAACGACATACTGGACTAACCTACTATGAGAATGTTTCTTGGATTATTATGTGACAGTCATAACATTGTTCATAGTGATAACTACATGCATGATCCTCAGACTTGAGGTCATCATCATTTCAACATCGTGAGTGACATATTTTGGTACAGTCAAACGTGTGTCGTAACTGACTACACTATAAAGATTAATATTGGATATGTCACAATCTATGTAGTGGGATATGGTTGGTCAAGATAGGATTTGTCCCTCATACATAATAAGAGTAATATCGTAGGCCACTCGATTGAGTGAGACTAGAAATGAATGGCCATGGTTGAATGAGTTGATATGAGATATCATAGTTATTCGTTTATAATAGTTTACTCAAGATATCAAGAAATATTAGATGGACTATACAAGTGTGACTATTCGATGACTTGTGTCCAATCTAGATATAAGGACAAAAGGATGTAATACATGAAAAGAGTTAATCATGAAGAGGTTATGTCAAATCATGATTTCTTATAACATAGGTGACAATAACATTGCTAGATGTCACTCATTGTTTGTAATATTAGAAATGTTCTAATATTTACTACTAACGTTACAAAGAACCTACAAGGTCACACCCACAGTTGAAATGAGCATATATTAAATGAATTATATATGTACAAATTTGTTGTACACGAATTTAGTTAAATTAATATATATTTGATATATATAATTTAACTATTGGATAAATATTAAAAGAAAATATTTATTGTAATTATGACTATTTTAATATATAAATAATCTAATTCGATTTAAATTAATATAAAAATTGAAATACTAATTAAAGTTAAATTGGGATTATATATATATATATTGAAATCCTAATTAAGTCGAATTTGGATTAAATATATTAATATATATATATATATATTGAAATCCTAATTAAGTTGAATTGGGATTATATATATTAATATATATATATTGAAATCCTAATTAAGCTGAATTATGATTATATATTTAATATATATTGGAATCCTAGTTAAGTTGAAATTGAGATTATATATTAACATAGATATATATTGAAATCCTAATATAAGTTGTATTAGGATTACAAAAGATATATAAAGGCATGAAAGATCTAGCAGACATTAATGTTTTTTTGGAAAAAACCTCTAAATAGTTTAGAGAGTTTTATATGCTCGTTTCAACTGGATGAACTAAGTAGAGGTCGGAGCGTTATCGTTACAGCTTAGGAATCAACATCTTGGAATCGTGATAGATATCTATCTTCTCCAAATTTAGAATTCCAGATTTTAAACAGGTAATTCTTCACCATTTTTCACCCTGACTCATTCCTCGTACATGGATCTCTGGTGGTGTTCGCCAGATAATTTTTTCGCTGTGCCATGGGGTGTACCGGTGTGACCCAACAGTGGTATCAAAGCCACTTGTACGATACGAATTTGGGTTTTTAATTAATTGGGTGATGTAAATGTATGAGATACATGTTATTTTTTGATTTATTTAGCGAATATATGATATTTGTACAAGCAAATCGTTCTAATCACGGTTAACTTGTTAATCTAGTTAAAAGATGTTCCTAAGATCGATGATTAATAGTTAATCATCAAGATCTTTTCAATAGGGTTTGAAATATTATATGTTAGTTGTTAACATATTCAATATGAAGTTTTAAGGCTGGTAGTATTTTGCACAGGAACAAAAGTTGTTCCAAACGAAAAACCTTATGGATTAAGAATCCCAAAAACACGATTTTTTTGATAAAATTTATCAAATCATGAAGTTTTTTCCTACAGGGAATATACGTGCAATTTTAAATTTTGCCCTTTCACCTTACGAAGGCAAAAAAAGTCATAGGTATATATCAGTAATTTTTGATAATCAAGATAAATCAAGTGTATGTTATGATTAATATGCACGATGTTTGGAATGCATGGTTATATCCCAATAGCCCATTTCGTTTGATTTATAAGATGTTATAAATACGGCCTACATGTCGTACCTCTCTCTAATTCTATTGTAATTCTCTTCTCATCTTACTACCTCGTATGTAAAACGAGTTTCTAAAATTGTAATCTATACGAAGAAGAATAGACCAGAGGAACAAAAGGATGGACCGACAGAAAGATACTTAAGAAGTGATTTTATCCTTAGAATAATTTTGTTCTCCCATTGGCTTGGGATGGGCCACCTTAGGATATGGGCTATAACTATTGTATTCATATTTACTACTTTTCATGTATGTGATAAAATGAATGTATGAGATGCATGCTAGTTAATTGATAAGATCAAATGTTAAATGATGAGATAATATTAACAAAACCACTCAATAAATATTAAGACTTTTTTGCCTCCCAATGTTAACCCTCGTTAAAGTCTAGATTGATACAATGTAGGTTCTGCTAAAGTGAGGTACTTGTACCTCTCTTGGCCAAACGCGAAGAATAAGCAAGTGATATTCGTTGGTTGTAACATTGGTTAAAGACTTAACTAGGTTACTCTAATAGGATTAGAAACCTAAAAGCTAGTTATTTGGATAATCATAAGATGATTATGAACAAGAGTTGTTAACCAAATGAAGGAGTTACATGAGATGTAATTAGCAAGTGTTGCTTACTAGATAGACCATAATCTTAAGAGAAAATCCAAAGCTAACTTAAGAGAATGTGAATTTTGGATCCTTATCCACTAGAAAAACTTTACAGAAAGTATTTTTGACATTAATATTTGAGGGCTATTAATTTTAATAAAACTAGTGGGAGTATAAAGTCCTTTTATAATCAAACTTGGTAACCGTACTCAAAAATTCATATTTTATTGTTGTAGACTTATTATGGAAAATACAAATTTGTTAACATTGCGATCGGTCCTTGAGAAGGACAAGTTGCATGACGTAAACTTCCTTGACATGTCACTGAAAGAAAAATGTTTTCATTGTAATAAGACATGTCATTGGAACAAGGACTACCCCATTTATCTTGAAAAAGTCAAGAAGGCAAATGAAAGTGGAGCGTCCGCCTCAAATATTTTGTTATTGATATTAATTTATCAACACCTACTTCTTAGGTATCGGATATCGGTTGCGGTGCTCATATTTGTACATCTGTACAAGGACTACAAAATAGCAGAAATTTGAGAAAATGAGATGTGGACCTACGGGTTGGTTATGGAGCAAGAGTTGCTACATTAGCTATAGGAACATATACTTTATCGTTTCCTAGTGGACTTAATTTATATTTAGAGGATTGTTATTTTGTGCATAGTTTGACTAAAAACATCATTTCAATTTCTTGTTTAGACAAGATTGGTTTTGAGATAATTATTAAGAATAATTGTTGTTCCTTTTATCTTGATAATGTTTTCTATGGTGTGGCATAATTAATAAATGGCTCTATATTTTGGATCAAGAGAATT
Organism: Hibiscus mutabilis; assembly: GCA_019671005.1. Lineage (NCBI taxonomy): Eukaryota > Viridiplantae > Streptophyta > Magnoliopsida > Malvales > Malvaceae > Hibiscus > Hibiscus mutabilis. The sequence continues at coordinate 28,956,955 of CM033714.1, forward strand.
CCATTTACAACATAAATATGAAAAGATCAAAAACAAATGACTCTAATCAAACTTATCTTTGGCATTGTCGCTTGGGTCACATAAGTAAAAACACATTTCAAAACTTGTTAAATATGAATTTTTGGATTCATTTGTTTTTGAAAAATTTGTTGTATGTGAGCATTGCTTATTGGGAAAGATGACGAAAGCTCCTTTTAATGGTAAAAGTGAGCGAGCAAGTGATTTATTATGATTAATACGTAGTGATTTATGTGGACCAATGAATACGCAAGTCAGAGGAGGGTTTCAATACTTTATTACTTTCATAGATGCCTTCAGTAGATATGGGTACATTTACCTAATGCATCATAAATCTGAAGCCCTTGAAAAGTTCAAGGAATTTAAAAATGAAGTACAAGACCTAGGAAAAAACATTAAGGCTCTTCGATCATATCAAGTAGGAAAATACTTAAGCTTAGAGTTTGGTGACCTTCTTAAGGAATGTGGGATTGTCTTACAACTTACACCTCCTGGTACTCCACAATGGAATAGAGTTTCTGAAATAAGAAATTAAACATTGTTAGACATGGTTTGATCAATGATGAGTCACACTGATCTTCTAGTTTCTTTTTGGGGACATGCTCTAGAAACAAGTCCTTTCACACTAAATCACATTCCATCTAAATCATTTCAAAAGACACTGTATGAGATGTGGACTAGGAAATATCATAGTATGTCTTTTACGAAAATTTGGGGATGTGAAGCTTATGTTAAACATTAGATGTCTATAAAGCTCGAAACAAAATCTCATAAATGTAATTTTGTGGGTTATCCTAAAGAAACTAAAGGATATTATTTCTTCAATCCTACCGAAAACAAACTATTTGTTGCTTGAACAAGAATCTTCCTAGAAAGAGGATTTTTTTCTAAAAAGGAAGTGGAAGAAATATTGAATTCAATGAAATTCGAGATCAACCACAAATCATTGAACTAGACATTGAACAACAACAAGTTCCACAAGTTGTTGAGGAACATTCAATAGTTTTGGAAACACAACCACTGCTGAGATCTTTGAGAGAATACAATGCGCCTGAGAAATATGGATTTCTTGTCACATTGCATGGTGATGTTCTCTTCATGGATCAAGACAAGCCTATGACTTATCAAGAAGCAGTGAAAGGCCTAGACTTTTAGAAATGGCTAGAGGCCATGAAATTCGAGATGGATTCCATGTCAAAAAACTAAGTTTGGACCTTGGTTGACCCACTTGAAGGGGTTAAGACCATAGGGTTCAAGTGGGTTTTTAAAAAGAAAACCGACATGGATGGTAATGTACAAACATACAAAGGGAAATTAGTCGCTAAGGGTTTTCGTCAAATTCATGGTATAGACTATGATGAAACTTTTTCACCTATTGCTATGTTTAAATCCATCCGGATCTTACTTGCGATAGCTACATTTTATGATTATGAGATATGGAAAATGGATGTTAAAACTGCTTTCCTTAATGAAAAACTAGATGAGGATGTGTACATGACACAACCTGAAGGTTTTGTCGATCCAAAAGATACCAGAAAAAATATGCAAGCTACAAAGGTCCATTTATGGATTGAAGCAAGCTTCTCGAAGTTGGAATCTTCATTTTAACGATGCAATCAAAGAGTTTGGTTTTATCAAAAATGAAGACGAGCCATGTGTTTTCAAGAAAATTAGTGGGAACATTGTCATATTCTTGGTACTGTATGTGGGTGACATGCTGATAATAAGAAACGACATACCTAGCTTACAATATGTAAAAAAATTGGTAAGGAAAATGCTTTTCCATGAAATAAATGGGTGAGGCAACATACATATTAGGAGTCAAGATCTATAGAGATAGCTCGAGACGACTCCTAGGTCTAAGTCAAAATACATATATAGATAAAGTACTGAAAAGATTCAGTATGGAAGAATCCAAAAAGGGGTTCTTACCTATGAGACATAAAATTTTATTCTCGAAGGAAATGTGTCCTTCAACACCTCAAGAAAGAGAGTACATGAGTAAGATTTCATATGCTTCAGCAATTGGATCTATCATGTATACCATGCTATGCACTCGTCTAGATGTATCATATGCTTTAAGTATGACAAGTTGGTACCAGGTAGCTAGTGAAGGTCATTGGGTCACAGTTAAAAACATCCTTAAGTACTTAAGAAAAACTAAGGATACATTCCTTATATATGAAGTTGAGGAAGAGCTAAGTATAAAAGGTTATACTAATTCCAACTTTCAAACGGATAAGGATAATCCACGATCACAATCGGGTTTTGTGTTATGACTTAATAGAGGCGTTGTGAGTTGGAAAAAGTTTAAAGCAAGATACAATAGCTGATTCTACAACAGAAGCAAGGTATATTGCAGCAAGCAATGCTACAAAAGAGGCTGTTTGATCAAGAAGTTCATATCTGAACTAGGGGATGTGTCGAGTATATCGAATGTTATAGCTCTACGTTGTGATAACAACGAAGCCATTACAAAAGCAAAAGAACCCAAATCTCATCAACGATCCAAACACATGCTTAGCCGTTACCATCTCATTTCGAGAAATCATAGATCGAGGAGATGTGGAAATATGTAGAGTACCAACAAATGATAACATTGTCGATCCACTAACAAAGCCTCTGAAGTAGCAGAAGCATGATCATCACACTAAGTCACTTGGTATTAGATACATGAGTGATTAGTCTTAGTGCTAGTGGGAGATTGTTAGAGTATGCCTAAAGACCAATCATAAGGTGATTGTAAATGACATTTGTTTTACCTTGTTTATTACAGAGGCATTGCCATTATTATTTCCAGTTACTTTTCTACGTGCATAAATAAAATAAATTATAATAAAGTCCTTAGAATAATATGGTTATTCTTAAATGTCCTTAGTCAAGTATTATTGTGGGCATGGACAACAATAATGCATTAAGACTAATTCGTAGTTGATTGATGACAAAGTGTTGTCATTGACATGGAGATGTCAAAATCTATACAAAAGTATGTGTTAGAGAACGGCATTATTTCAACATCATGAGTGACATGTTTTGATACAGTCAAACGTGTATCGTAACTGGCTACACTATAAAGATTGATATTGGATATGTCACAATCTATGTAGTAGGATATGGTTGGTCAAGATAGAATTTGTCCCCCCTACATAATATGAGTAATATCGTAGGCCACTTGATTGAGTGAGACTAGAAATGCATGGCCATGGTCGAATGAGTTGATATGAGATATCATAGTTACTCATTTATAATAGTCTACTCAGGATATCAAGAAATATTAGATGGACTATACAAGTGTGACTATTCCATGACTTGTGTCCAATCTAGATATAAGGACAAAAAATGTAATACATGAAAAGAGTTAATCATGAAGAGGTTATGTCGAATCATGATTTCTTGTAACTTAAGTGACAATGACATTGCTAGATGTCACTCATTGTTTGTAATATTAGAAATGTTCTAATATTTACTACTAACGTTACAAAGAACCTACAGGGTCATACCCACGATTGAAATGAGCATATATTAAATGAATTATATATGTATAAATTTCTTGTACACAATTTAGTTAAATTAATATATATTTGATATATATAATTTAACTATTGGATAAATATTAAAAGAAAATATTTATTGTAATTATGACTCTTTTAATATATAAACAGTATAATTCATTTTAAATTAATATATATATATATTGAAGTTCTAATTAAAGTTAAATTGGGATTATATATACTAATATATATATATTGAAATCCTAATTAAGTTGAATTGGGATTATAAATATTAATATAAATATATATATATATAAATCTTAATTAAGTTGGATTAGGATTATATATATTTAATATATATATATATATTGAAATCCTAATATCAGTTGAATTAGGATTACAAAGGCTATAAAAAGGCATGAAAGATCTAGCAGTCATTAATGCTTTTTTTGGAAAAAACCCTCTAAATAGTTTAGAGAGTTTTATATGCTCATTTCAACTGGGTGAACCAAGTAGGGGTCGAAGCGTTATTGTTACGGCTTAGGAATCGACATCTTGGAATCGTGATTAGATATCTATCTTCTCCAAATTTAGAATTCCATATTTTTAACAGGTAATTCTTCACCCTTTTTCACTCTGATTCGTTCCTCGTACATGAATATCTGGTGGTGATCGCTGAATAATTTTTTTGCTGCGCCATGGGGTGTACCGGCGTCACCCAACAGTGGTATTAAAGCCACTTGTATGATATGAATTCAGGTTTTTAATTACTTGGGTGATGTAATTGTATAAGATACATGTTATTTTTTGATTTATTTATCGAGTATTTGATTTTTTAATTTTTTTTTAAAAATGCCTCTAAAAACTCCCTCCCAAAAAGTTGCAACAAAAAAATCGTTGGAAGGCCCGTACGATCAACCGAGTAGCCAAGAGGGGGTGAATTGGAATTTTGCTTGGGTGGATGAAAGGCTAAGTAAAAAAATGGGACACAATGATTTATAGTGGTTCAACTTCTAAACCAATACCTCCACAACCTTAGCTATCCACACTAAGAATTTTCCTCAAATCCACTAATTTGTCTTTCTTTTTTCCAGGATCAAGGAGATAACCCTCATAAACCTAGACTTATGCCCCAAAGTCTAGAAACACTCTCTTACAAAGAGAATACAAATTAGCAAACAAATAAAAAACCTCACAAGGGAAATATGTTTGCACAAATAAGCTCTTACCCAAAATCTTAAAAACTTGAGCAAATGTGACAATTTGGCTCACTAGTGTTTTTCTACAATAAATATAACAATTGTAAGCACTAAGACACTTTCTCTATCATTGAATGTTTGCGAGTTAGTTCTTGTTGTTGCATGGCTGCTTGTAGAGGTCTTTTAAACCCTCTAATGGCTTTATGACTGTTACTAGCTGTTGGGGACTTTGATTCCAACATTAAATGCAATATGCTACAGGACGTATTGGTACACGAGCTTCAAGTATCGGTACTTGCCTCAAAATAGAAAGTCGTTGGGAAATTTTGCACTAGGTATTGATACACGATACATGCGTATTAGTATAAACCCATCCGTGTTGGGATAATCAATCAATGATAAATGGCTAAAAGGGGGTGAATTGACAAATAAAAAATTTGGTGGAAGCAATGGAAATGTAAAAGATTGGGACACAAAAATTTGTAGTGGTTCAACCTTCTAAAAAGGTTTACATCCACTACCTTAGCTATCCACACTAAGAATTTCTCAAATCCACTAGATTTGCTTTCTTTTGAGGCTCAAGGAGATAACCTTACAAACTCTCTTAAGACTTATACCCAAAAGTATTAAGAACTCCCAACAAGAAAAATACAAATTAAGCAATCTGAAAATCCTCACAAAGGATAATTGTTTGCATAATTCTAGGCTCACACTAACCCCAATACTTGAATAAAAAGATTACAAATAAGATCACTCAAGTGGGTTACAAGAATTTGACTCTAAAAGCTCAAAGATTGTTGGATGTATGCTTGAATGCTTTAGACTTGATCAATAGTTGTTGAAGAATCTTTGGAGACTTGATTTTATACCCATCATTGATTTCTAGCCATTCGGGTAGTTGGGATATTGATTATAGCCGTTGGACTTTATTTTCCCGCAATAAATGTTGTTTGCCAATACTGGGTATCGATACACGAGCACTCGTATTGGTTCATGCTATAAGAAGAAAGAGTCATTGTACAAAGGGGTACCGATACACATGAAGCTGTATCGATACAGAGTGTGTAATTTAAAAAGGGTATCGGTATGGTAAAGGTCGTATCGAATACCGATTTTGCTCATGGAATCCTTGATAGTTTTGCATAAAAAATCGCATCGATATTCCTATAAGGGTATCAGTACGTGTTAATTGATTTTCAAAGTTATGGTTCCAATAAAAATGACAAGCAACGGTCGAATATTAATTGCAAAAGATTTGGAAAATCTTAACACCCAGTACCGGTACCCACTAAGTCGTATAGATACTCGAAAGCACAATTAGTTTCTAGGTTGAATGGCATACTGGTACGGCTACATGCATAACAGTACCCTATAGCCATCAAGTATAAAATGAAATCTAGTAGCTAAAAACCGTATCGATACGAACTAAGTTGTATCGATAATCCTGGACTATTTTGGTTATTTTTTAGTATCAAAACACTTAGAAAATATTTGAGGTTTAAGGTTTTGACTTAGAAATCATCTTAAGTTCGAAACCTTGTTAATTTGTGAGTCTTTGAGTATTTAAAAAAAATATTCCCTTTTACAAATTAGTCATTGTTATATCAAAAGTTAAATATAGGTTTTACAAGCAGTATCGGTACGGTGCAAGTTGAATCAATACTTATTTTGGCTACTGGAATTTGGAGTTTTAGAGAAACAAAGGGCGCATCAATATGGGTAAAATGGGTATCGATACAACTGACTAGGTATCTATACCTGGGAAAGGGTATTCATAGTTTTTATTCAGAGTTTTTGCTAATTCCTTATCAACGTTTTACGTCTATAGTCCAGATGAGATCTTTACTATAATAAATAATTTTATTTAACTAAAGTTGATGTGGCTAATTCTCTAATTCAATAAAATTATTTAGATCTCTAGACATGTAACGACCCGTGTTTTGGAGTCAACGGTTGGGCGTTGACCCAAGTCATGGGCCTTCATGTTGGTTTGAGTAATTGGGTCTCTTGAGCCAAGTTTGGGCCTCAGTGGATGAGTTTTGAGCTATATAGGCTTGAGAAGTGACTGTTTCATAAAGATAGAGAAACTTGAGAGTTTTATGAGGTAATTATACCCTTTTAAAGTGAAAGGTTGTTCACCTTTTCCTTTATGTTGGCTGTCACGTGACTTTTAAAGGGACAAGAAATGAGTTTTGTGATATCACCAGTTTGTTCCCATTTTCTTCTCTTTCTTCTTACCATTTCTCCATGGAAAACTTAGTCACTCAAGTCTAAAAATCAAATATTTACCCTCCAAAGTTTCATTTCGGGATTTATAATCAAAGGAGAATTAATCATCATTCCAACAGCTTTAAGAATAGTATATTTTTTGGGCAAAAAGGTAAAGTATTTATTAGGGGTGCTTATCGAGCGATTTGATCGTGAGTTGAGTAGTGTTCAACTCGTGCTCGTTAAAAAACATCGTTGCTCAACTTGACTCGGTGCTCGTTAAGCTCGATAAAATTTTGCTCGACTCGTGCTCATTAAAAAATCTCATTGCTCAACTCAACTCGTTGCTCGTTAAGCTCGCCAAAATTTTTACCTTATTTTTTTAAATATAGGTAAAATCTAGTGATACTATTAGAGCTAAATATAAACATAAAAATTCAAAAAAATGTGAGGTATGGGGAGATAAATGAATGAATCTATAATGATCGAGTTAGAGATAAAGTTGATATTCAAGTATAAGACTCTTTTTAGTTTCTCAACAATCTTCGATGACCAATAAAGGATAGAATGCCTTAGGAATTTCGGGGTTTTAACTTGTTGGGTCACACCGGTACACCCCATGGCTCAGCGAAAAAATTATCTGGCGATTACCACCAGAGATCCATGTAGGAGGAACGAATCGAGGTGAATAAGGGTCAAGAATTACCTATTTAAAATCTAAAATTTTGAATTTGGAGGAGATAGATATCCAATCATGATTCCATGATGTCGATTCCTAAGCCGCAACGATAACGCTCCGACCTCTACGTAGTTCACCCAGTTGAAACGAGCATATAAAACTCTCTAAACTATTTAGGGTTTTTTTCCAAAAGCATTAATGATTGCTAGATCTTTCATGCCTTTATATAGCCTTTGAAATCCTAATTCAACTCATATTAGGATTTCAATATATATATTAATATATATAATCCTAATTTAACTTTAATTAGGATTATATATATATACATAATCTCAATTCAACTTAATTAGGATTTCAATATATATATATATATATTAAATATAAATAATCCCAATTTAACTTAATTAGGATTTCAATATATATTAATATATTTAATCCTAATTCAACTAATTAGGATTTCAATATACATATTAATTTAAATCGAATTATATTATTTCTATATTAAAAGAGTCATAATTACAATAATTATTTTCTTTTAATATTTATCCAATAGATAAATTACATATATATCAAATATATATTAATTTAACAAATTCATGTACAACAAATTTATACATATATAATTTGTTTGATATATGCTCATTTCAACTGTGGGTGTGACCCTATAGGTTCATGCAATGTTAGTAGTAAATATTAGAACACTTCTAACATTACAAACAATGAGTGACATCTAGCAATATGTCATTGTCACCTAAGTTACTGGAAATCATGAATCGACATAACCTTTTCATGATTAACTCTTTTTTATGTATTGCGTCCTTTTGTCCTTTATATCTAGTTTGGACACAAGTCATGGAATAATCACACTTGTATAGTTCATCTAATATTTCTTGATATCTTGAGTAGACTATTATAAACGAATAACTATGATATCTCATATCAACTTATTCGAGCATGACCATGCATTTCTAGCCTCACTCAATCAAGTGGCCTACGATATTACTCCTATTATGTAGGAGAGACAAATCCTATCTTGATCAACCATATCCAACTACATAGATTGTGACATATCTAATATCAGTCTTTATAGAGTAGTCAGTTATGACATACGTTTGACTGTATCAAAATATGTTACTCACGATGTTGAAATAATGATGATCTCAAGCCTGGGGATCATACATGTAGTTATCACTATGAGACATGTTGTAACTATCACATAATAATCCAAGAAACATGCTCATAGCGGGCCAATCTAGTATGTCATTCTCTCACACATACTTATATATTTATTTTGACATCTCCATGCCAATGACAACACTTTGTCATGAATCAACTACATATTAGTCTTAATGCATTATTGTTGTCTATTCCCACTATAATACTCGACTAAGGACATTTAAGAATAATCATATTATCGAAGGACTTTAATATAATTCAGTTCATTTATGCACACAGAAATGTAACTAAAAATAATAATGGCAATGTCCCTTTATGAATAAACAAGGTAAAACAAATGTCATTTACAATCATCTTATGATTGATCTTTCGGTATTCTCTAACAATCTCCCACTAGCACTAAGACCAATCACACATGTATCTAATACCAAGTGACTTAGTATGACGATCAAGCTTCTGCTGCATCAGAGGCTTTGTCAATGGATTGACAATGTTATCATATGTTGGTACTCTATATATTTCCACATCTACTCGATCTATAATTTATCAAATAAGATGGTAACGCCTAAGTATGTGTTTGGATTGATGGTGAGATCTGGGTTCTTTTACTTGTGCGATGGCTCCATTGTTATCACAAGAAAGATCTATAGCATTCAGAATGCTCGACACAATCCCTAGTTCCGATATGAACTTCTTGATCATAACACCCTCTTTTGTAGCATCGCATGCTACAATATACTCAGCTTCTGTTCTAGAATTAGTTACTGTATCTTGCTTTGAACCTTTCCAGCTCACAACACCTCTTTTAAGGCCAAACACAAAACTCAATTGCGATTGTGAACTATCCTTACCGGTTTAAAAGCTGACATCAGTATAACCTTTTATACTTAGCTCTTCCTCACCTTCATATATAAGGAATGTATCCTTAGTTCTTCTTAAGTACTTAAGGATGTTTTTAACTGCGACCCGGTGACCTTCACCGAGATCTACTTGGTATCGAATTGTCATACTTAAAGCGTATGATACATTTGGATGAGTATAACATGGCATACATGATAGATCCAGTTGCTGACACATATGGAATCTTACTTATGCACTCTCTTCTTTGAGGTGTTGAAGGACACATTTTCTTCGAGAGTTAAATTCCATGTCTCATAGTTAAGAACACCTTTTTGGATTCTTCCATGCTGAATCTTTTCAATATTTCTTCTATGTAGGTATTTTTTTTGACTCAGTCCTTGGAGTCGTCTCGATCTATCTCTATAGATCTTGACTCCTAATATGTATGTTGCCTCACCCAAGTCTTTCATGAAAAAACATTTTCCTAACCAAGTTTTTATAGACTGTAAGCTAGGTATGTTATTTTCTATTATTAGTATGTTATCCACATACAGTACCATGAATATGACAGTGCTCCCACTAATTTTCTTGAAAAAACATGACTCATTTTCATTTTTGATAAAATCAAACTCTTTGATTGCATCATTAAACTGAAAATTCAAACTTCAAGAAGCTTGATTCAATCCATAAATGGACCTTTGTAGCTTACATATTTTTTGGCATCTTTTGGATCAACAAAACATTCAGGTTGTGTCATGTACACACCCTCATCTAGTTTTCCATTAAGGAAAGCGGTTTTAACATCCATTTGCCATATCTCATAATCATAAAATGCAGCTATTGCATGTAAGATCTAGATGGATTTAAACATAGCAACATGTAAAAATGTTTCATCATACCATGAATTTGATGAAAAACCTTAGCGACTAATTGCACTTTGTATGTTTGTACATTACCATCCATGTCGGGTTTTTTTGAAAACCCACTTGCACCCTATGGGCTTAATCCCTTCATGTGGGTCAACCAAGATCTAAACTTGGTTTTTTGATATAGAATCCATCTCGAATTTCATGGCCTCTAGCCATTTCTCAGAGTCCGAGCTCGTCATTACTTATTGATAAGTCGTAGGCTCATCTTGATCCATGAAGAGAACATCACCATGCAATGTGACAAGAAATTCATATTTCTCAGGCGCATTGCATTCTCTCAAAGATCTTCCCTGTGTTTGTGTTTTCAAAACTTTTGAATGTTCCTCAACAACTTGTCTTTTTGTTGTTCAATCTCTGGTTCAATGATCCATGGTTGATCTCGAATTTCATTGAGTTCAATATTTCCCCCACTTCCTTTTAGGAAAACAAATTCTCTTTCTAGGAAGATTCATGTTCAAGCAGCAAACACTTTTTTTCTTGGTAGGATTGAAGAAATAATATCTTTTAGTTTCTCTAGGATAACCCACAAAATTACATTTAAGAGATTTGGGTTTGAGCTTTGTAGACATCTAATGTTTAACATAAGCTTTACATCCCCAAATTTTCATAAAAGACATATTAGGACGTTTCCCAGTCCATATCTCATATGGTGTCTTTTGAACTAATTTATATGGAATAAGATTTAGTGTGAAAGCAACCATTTTAGCTTATGTCCCCAAAAAGAAACTAAAAGATCAGCGTGACTCATCATTGATCGAACCATGTCTAACAATGTTCAATTTTTTTCTTTAGGAAACTCCATTCTATTGTGGGGTAGTAGGAGGTGTGAAACAATCACACATTCCTTAAAAGGTTACCAAACTCTAAGCTTAAGTATTCTCCTTCTCAATCAGATCGAAGAGCCTTAATGCTTTTTCCTAGATGGTTTTGTACTTCATTTTTAAATTCCTTGAACTTTTCAAGGGCTTCAGATTTATGATGTTTTAGGTAAAAGTACCCATATCTACTGAAGGCGTCTGTAAAAGTAGTGAAGTATTGAAACTCTCTTTTGGCTTGTGTATTCATTAGTCTATATACATCTGTAACACCCTAAAATTAGGCCTAGTCAAAATTGGGTTCTGGAAATTGAAAACCCTATATCGAGAATGTTCAAATATTGTAATGACATTGACCACAAGGTCAATTGTATCGATATTAGACTCTAATTGAGTCAAATTATTGTTTAAGGACCCTATTGAATAAATTGGAAACTTGTTTAGTGGCTAAAATATAGAAATCAAAAGTTTGAGGGGTATAAGTATAAAGAATTGAGAGTTGAGGGACTAACCTTGCAATTAGCCCCTCCTCAATTATAATCCCACATACGTGGGATTTGTCTGAAAGGATTCCTTCACCCAAAGGAAACCTCCTAATTAAATAGGAGTGAAAGAAAGAAAAATAGGAACTCACCCGGCTTATTAAGCAAGCAAGCACCTCCCTCCATCACCTTCTTCACCTAAGCAAGCACCTCCATTAGAGCTTGATTTCAAACTTGTATTTTCTTCGATTTATTGATATCGAATCATTGCTATTGATTGGGTAAGCTTTTCCCCCTAAACAATTGTTGAAATCCATGGAGGATTTGAGAGTAATCTCAAGTTAGATTTTGGCTATCCATGGATAATTTATAGATATTGTCTATATTGAGTTTAGATATTGATTTTGATATCGTTATATTGATTTCGATATCGTATTACAAATCCTAACTATTTGCTTATTGACTATCCTAGTTCAAGAAGTGGAAAAAGGACATCCACCATCACAAACGAGAGCTAGAAGCAAATGGATTACTATACGAGAGCATTGAAAGCTTCAGATTATTAAGGTGAGTGTAGTCGGAGTCTCAGGATTAGGCTAGGTGCCTTTCCCGATTCCATTGTCATTTTATATAGTATTGCTAACATCATTGCTAAAGAATCTTGCATCAAACCACTCAAGTGGACTCCATTGGTAAGTTAAGGTAAGCCATTGCATTGAATATCGATCATTGATATTGTTATAGCCATTGCCATCGATCATTGTCAATGGATTCGCCATTGGAATAGTCATTGCATTGTTGAAGCATAGTCATCGCTATTGTCATTGTATATTGATATCGAAGAAGCTAATGTCATCAAAACATTGCAAATGAAACATCGACCATTGTTACTGTCATTGAGATCATTAGACATTGCCATTGTTATTGATATGGTTATTGAACATGGAAACCGAAACATTGTTTATTGATAAGAACATTGAACATAGCTATTGTCATTGAACATGAATTATTGATGTTGTCACCGAACCTTGGATTCGAAAGGACATTGGATATAATTGGCATGCCATAAAATTCATGAGCTCAGTGTATGGGTGGACTACAGTCCTTGGGCTAGGCCTATATTGATTTGGCGAGGTGGAGGGATGTATTATGATATTGGTCATATTGGTGAGGCGGAGGGACTAGACCATTCATTGATTTGGCGAGGCGTAGGAATTCGCGTATGCACTATTCTGAATCTATCCAAGGATTATTTTTGAATTATGGACTTATTGCTATCGAACATGAACATTATATTGCTACTATTGATTCATTTCATTGTTATTGTCAAGATATAATTTGGAAGGCATTTCATTGATAATATGTTTAGTTGTGACTACCTCACTAGGAAAAGTATGCCTAATGCATTTTATTTCATACATTTATGGTTAAGGAACTCCTTGGTGGAGATCGGAGAGTTTGAAGTGTTGGACAAGTCACAAACAAGCTAGAGTAAAGTATTTTGTCCTTATAAACTCCTAGAACGGTGACAAAGTAGTTAAAATAGTCACTTATGTCATTTTGGAAGTGTATGTATTGCTTATGCTTTGTATAAGGCTAAATATTCCTAAGATGACTTTTATGTGAGGCTAAAAGTGACTAAAAATGCATATTTGGCACTAAAAGGTGAAAACCTAGTAAATGGATTCAAATGGCCCTAAAATTTGGCTTGCAAGTAGATTATAGTATTGAAATGTTGTTGGTAAAGTTTCATTGCATTTGGCCATTGATTACTAGGTCAAATGGACTAAAAACCAGATTAAAATTGACATGACAGTGTAGGGCATACCGATACAGGTCAAGTTGTATCGATACGGCCTTGCATATTTGGCATGGGAAAGTACAAGTGCATCATAAGGTATCGATACAGGTCTAAGCTTATCGATACGGATCATGGCAGTGTGGTTTGCAAAATAAATCGGATCGATACAGCCTCAGGGTGTATCGAAATTGGTTATGGTCAGAGTCAACATTAGTCAACCTGTATCGATACAGGTCAAGATGTACCGATATGAGTTCTTGAATTATTGGGAATAGGGTTATCACCCTTGAATGCGGTACCGATATGGCCCCAACCATATTGATACGAGTTTGGACAGTTCCATTTGGAGCTCAAACCCATGTACCCCCGTACTGAGACAACCCCAAGGCATATCGATACGGAGGTAGTTAATTCTGTTAAAAGCCATTAAACTCGGTTTTAAAATGTTTACAGAATAATCACTAAACATTGCAAGGCCTAATTGGATAGGTAATCAATAACGGATCAACGTGAAACTTTACAGGGACACTGTTATTATATTGAATTTCATTGTCATATAGTTAATTTCTGAAATGGTCCTCTAAAATATCAGATTTACTGTTGGTCCCTAAAACTTGCAGAAGTTATAATTTAGTCCTAATTGATTAATCATTGTTTCATATGGAATAAACGGAACTAATTTTTGTATTTGGTAATGTTTGAAGAGTACAACACTGATTAAGTATAAATCATTCCATGAAAACTCATCGCATAAACCACCGTTCAGTCACCGGTAGCACACTCCGACTGTGTTCTCGACTAGACCGGGAAGTGGGTGTTATATTTGTGGTATTAGAGCTAGAGTTTAGTCGATTCTAGGAATAAACTGAAGCCTATCATATTGTTATTGTGTTACTTTGCCACCTAGGAGTTATATATTATGTATATTCTGACTTGTTGACTAATTCGATCTCTTTATGTTTTAGATATGTCTGGAACTAACAAAGCTCACATAGATGAGCCCGGAGATACCCAATGCTCAGGTTGAGTGTTACCAGAACATGGCCGACATGTTCAAACAATTTATGACCTCGATGAGGGCTAAACAACCGGTGCAACTAGCTCCATCTATTGTCCAGTATGTTCGTACCCCTATTGATAAGTTGGCATCGCTCCGAGCCTATACCTTCACCGGACAAGATGATGATAATCCTAAGACTATAGAATATTGGCTGAACAATACGTTAAGGATCCTGAATAAGCAATTATAGTGTTCGGATAAGCACAATTTGGAATGTGCTCTTGCTTTGTTAGCTGATGAAGCACTTCAGTGGTGGAAGACCAATATACTTATTGTTCCTAAAGAGACCATCTCTTGGGAGTTCTTTCTTCGAGAATTTTGGAAGAAGTATATTAGCAAGTTCTATCTCGCAGAAAGGCGCAGTATCTTCCTTCATCTGAGGTAAGGTGGCGACTTATCAAGCAGTATATCCATGACTTCTGTAAGTACTGCCGATATGGTGTGAAATACATCAAGAAGGAGGAGGACAAGTGCAGGATGTTTATTGCTAGGCTAAGCTATGAGTTGCTCCTCATGTTTATTGCTTTGGGCATCACCAATGTCCAGGATTTGATGAACCGAGTGAAGGCCACCGATGTTGCACAGAGGGTTCAAAGATCAAGTGGATCTAGCAAGGCCGAGAAGAGGTTCAGAGATGATTCTCGACCTCCCAAGTGGAACAAGAAGAATAAATACCAAGGCCCCAAGTAGAACGTATACTCACAACCTTCCCATTCAGGGAACCTTGAGAAACCTCAGATTGTGATGCAAGTTTTTGCTAAGACTGCCTCAGTTGAAAGCACTGGAGTCTCCAATCGAAGTTCACAGAATCCAGTCTGTAACTACATCCAGAAGTGACACCTAGTGGGTCAGTGCCGTAAGTAGACTGGAGCATGTTTCTACTGTGGCGAACAAGGCCATTTTATCCATGATTGTCCATTGGGTGCTACCAAGTCTACTACTATACCGATTAATGTTGCTTCCCCTACTCAATTATTTCGAGGCAAGGGATCAAGGCAAGTGCCATCGGGAGCTATGGGGAAACCTAGTGGCTCGAGAAAACCATTTAACAAGCAAGAATCAAAAGCTTCTGCTCTGATGTATCATGTGAGGAGCAAGGAGTAGGAAGATGAGCCTGATGTCATTGTAGGTATCATTGAATTGTACTCTCACTCCTTATACGCGTTGATTGACCCTGGCTCTACACATTCATTTATAAGCACTAAACTAGTTAGGAAGTATAGAATGTCTAGTGAACCTATGGCATCGAGAATCTTCGTAACTAATCCATTAGGCGATTGCATTACCATAAGTATTGTGTGTAAGAATTGTCCCTTAATGATCCAAGGGATTCCTTTTGTGGCTAACTTATTGGCTTTACCGATTCAAGAGTTTGATGTTATATTGGGACTGGCTGGCTTGGTGAGCATCAATCGTGGGTAGATTGTAATAAAAGAAAATTGTATCTTCAAGGCCTTGGCAAGGAGAGCATCATGTTGATGAGCTCAAGAAATCCTTCCTTGTATACCTTGACATTGGAAGCCAAGGATGAACCTCAAATACAATACATTGATACAGTGTGTGAATTTCTTGATGTCTTCCCTGATGAACTTTTAGGCTTACCACCAACCCGTGAAGTTGAATTCAGTATCAAAGTGCAACCCAGGACATCCCTAGTTTCCATTGCACCTTATCAAATAGCAGCCGTTGAGTGAAAGGAATTGAAAGCCCATATTCAAAATTTGCTTGATAAAGGCTTCATTCAACTGAGTTCCTCGCCTTGGGGAGCTCTAGTTCTCTTTGTAAAGAAGAATGATGGTTCTATAATACTATGTATCGATTACCGACACCTGAATAGGGTAACCATCAAGAATAAATATCTATTGCCAATGATTGATGACCTATTCGATCAGCTTAAGGATGCCACTATGTTTTCCAATATCGATTTAAGGTTCATATATTATTAAATGAGATTCAAAGAATGTGATGTACCCAAAATTGCCTTCTATATGAGATATGGTCACTACGAATTCCTGGTGATGCCTTTTGGGCTAACCAACACCCTGACAACATTTATGGATTTGATGAATTGGGTTTTTAGACCCTATCTCAATAATTTCGTAGTGGTATTCATTGATGACATTCTAATATACTCCAAGAATGTTGCAGAACACTGTGAACATCTTCGTATTGTGCTTCAAACTCTCTATGAGAAGCAGTTGTATGCCAAGTTCTCTAAATGTGAGTTCTGGCTTACCAAAGTTGCCTTTCTAGGGCACATTGTATCGCTTCGGGTATCCAAGTAGATTCGAAGAAAATTTGAGCCAATATTGATTAGCATCCACTGAAGAACGTTGGTGAAGTGAGGAGTTTCCTTGGTCTTGCTGGTTATTATAGAAGACTCATCAGGGGATTTTCTATATTAGCAGCTTCATTGACTAAGTTATTGCGGAAAGAAGCTCTATTTGTCTGGACCGAGGAACAACAACGAGGTTTTGATTAGTTGAAACAAGTGTTAACTCACACTCCCATCCTAACCCAACCCGAGTCTGGAAAAGACTATACAGTATATAGTAATGCATTGCATCTCAGGTTAAGATGTGTATTGATGCAATAAGGCAAGGTCATTGCTTATGCTTCGAGGCAACTCAAGCCACATGAGATGAACTACCCCACGCATGATCAAGAATTAGCTGCGGTTGTCTTTGCATTGAAAATTTGGAGGCACTATCTCTACGGAGAAAAGTGTTCTCTTTACCGATCATAAAAGTCTCAAGTACCTCTTAACCCAGAAGGAGTTGAATCTTCGGCAACGAAGATGGATGGAACTCCTTAAAGGTTATGATCTTGTCATCGACTACCATTAGGGCAAGGCCAATGTTGTAGCTGATGCACTCAGTCGCAAACCTTTGCCTGGTAAGTATCGTTATTGAACACTAAGTTAATGCGTTGATTAGTGCATTGATTCATTGCAAAGTCCTTGTATTGTAGCTCCTCAAGCCATTAATGCTCACTTACGTCTTCGAAAGCATTTTTGTTTAGTGGCTGAACTCCAAGTTTAATCTACCATTGTATCGAGAATTCAAGAATTACAAAAACAAGATCCTGAACTGCAAGCCATCATTTCCAAGTTGCAAGACAACCCCGACTTTAGAATGAACCCTGAAGGGATTTTAAGTTTTGTGATCGGGTATGTGTACCCAATGATGAATCTCTTCGCATGGATATTCTTAGGAAGGCTCACTCGAGCTTTTTCTTCGTTCACCCGGGGTCAGTAAGATGTACAAGGACCTACGGGAGCTTTATTGTTGGTCGGGCATGAAGCAAGCCATAGTTGAATTTGTGTCTAAGTGTCTCACATGTCAACGTGTTAAAGCTGAACATAGTGTTCCTATCGGCTTATTGCAACCCATCGATCTACCGCAATAGAAGTGGGAAAAGATCACTATAGATTTTGTTAGTGGGTTGCCCATCTCCCTTGCTAAACATGATGCCATTTGGGTCATTGTGGATCGTTTCACTAAGTCAACACATTTCTTACTGGTTCGATTGGACTATGGTCTTCCCAAGCTAGCTGACTTGTATATCAATGAAGTCATCTGACTCCACAGAGTACCTTAGTCCATTATCTCCGATTGAGATCCCCATTTTGCTTCTCGATTCTAGAGGTCGTTGCAGGGAGCTCTGGGTACCAGAGTTAATCTTAGTACTACCTTCCACCCTCAGTCTAATGGCCAATCATAAAGGGTAATTCAAGTTTTGGAAGATATGCTTCGAGCATGCATTATTAGTTTTGGAAGTTCTTGGGAGAAATCCTTATCTCTTGTTGAATTTGCTTATAATAACATCTATCAAGCTTCCATCAAGATGGCACCATATGAAGCTTTGTATGGTAGATGATGCAGAACTCTATTGTGTTGGTCTGAACTCAGTGAAGGCAAGATGTTGGGCCTTGACTTGCTTTGGGAAACCGAGGAACGGGTTACCATCATTCATGATCGACTAAAAGCTATCTTCGACCAAGAAAAAGGTCTATACTGATCCCAAGTGGAGGGATATACAATATGAAGTTGGTGAGAAAGCCTTTTTTTAAATTCTCACAGTGGAAGAAAGTTCTGGATTTGGCAAGAAGGGCAAACTAAGTCCCCAATTCATTGGACGCTTCGAGGTTATTCAGAAAGTTGGCCCTCTGGCTTATCGATTATTGTTGCCTTCAAAAATGAGTAAAATCCATGATGTGTTTCATGTATCCATGCTTCAAAAGTATCGTTCTGATCCCTCG
Organism: Hibiscus mutabilis; assembly: GCA_019671005.1. Taxonomy (NCBI): domain Eukaryota; kingdom Viridiplantae; phylum Streptophyta; class Magnoliopsida; order Malvales; family Malvaceae; genus Hibiscus; species Hibiscus mutabilis. The sequence continues at coordinate 28,975,914 of CM033714.1, forward strand.
CACATCAGTGAGCCTAAATCTGTGGAAATTCAACCCAACTTGTCCTATGAAGAAGAACCAATTCATATTCTTGTTAGGGAAGTCAAGAGACTTTGTAACAAGATTATTCCATTGGTTAAAGTGCTCTGGAAGAGCCATACCGCTAAAGAAGCAACGTGGGAGCTAGAGGAAACAATGTGAAAGCAATATCCTCATCTCTTTGATCCAGGTAAATTTCGAGGACAAATTTTTCTTAAGGAGGAGAGCTATAACACCCTAAAATTCGGCCTAGTCAGAATTGGGTTCCGACGATCAGAAACCCTATATCGGGAATGTTCAAATATTGTAAAGAAATTGACCACAAGGTCAATTGTATCGATATTGGACTCAAATTGAGTTAAATTATTGTTTAAGGATCCTATTGAATAAATTGGAAACCTGTTTAGTGGCTAAATATAGAAATCGAAAGTTTGAGGGGTACAAGTATAAAGAATTGAGAGTTGAGGGACCAACCTTGCGATTAGCCCCTCCTCAATTATAATCCCACATACATGGGATTTTTCTGAATGGATTCCTTTACCTAAAGGAAACCTCCTAATTAAATAGGAGTGAAAGAAAGAAAGATAGGAACTCACCTGGCTTATTAAGCAAGCAAGCACCTCCCTCCATCACCTTCTTCACCTAAGCAAGCACCTCCATTGGAGCTTGATTTCAAACTTGTTTTTTCTTCGATTTATTGATATCGAATCATTGCTATTGATTGGGTAAACTTTTCCCCCAAACAATTGTTGAAATCAATGGAGGATTTGAGAGTAATCTCAAGTTAGATTTTGGTTATCCATAGATAATTTATATATATTGTCTATATTTGTAACACCCCTCACCCGGGTTAGGAGTAACCCGACCAAGGAGTGTTAAAGACAAGAATACAAGCAAGCATACAAGAAAGCAAGCCAATTAAAACTTTTAAACTCGTCCTATTAGATGAGTTACTTATCTAACAAGAAACCCAAACAATCATCAAGAACATGCTTTTCAAACATTATAGCTCACCAAAAATAGAAATAGGCTTCCAAGTATAACCTGAGAAGATATAATCTAGTCCCTTGTACATATAGGCATTTGATTACACACAAGACAAGACACAATTTCATTTCAATTTTATTCAAATATGCGAAACTTTGATCTAATTCAAGACAATGTTAAACATGGTTACAGTGTCATATTCATGTCAAGTTCACTAAGCATAATCTTCTAGCAATTTACTTTCAAGACAAGGTTACATATAATGTTGGTTACTAGACATGGTTACCATTGTACTCATTCGAATCTTGACACAATCAACATGCCTTCAAGCAAACTTAACATCAACTAGCAATCATGTCCAACTTATCATGACCTTAATTACTTAAACTAGAAGCAACCTAATCAACCAAGTGATCCATTCAAATAGAACATTCAATAGTTAAGTACATTCAAGTATAACTAGATCATGTATCCAAGTTTCATACTCCATATTCAACAAGTCAATCTTAATTCATTCACATAGTATCTAGATATCATGGCATCAAACATTGCCATCCAAGTCCTTACAAGCTTTTAAAATTCAAGGCTATATATATATATATATATACAAAATTCAAAGTGAAAAAATGCATGATCTAACTTAATTATGTACACATCTAGGTGCCACCAACTAGGAGATTTACAAAATAGATTCGAAGTCATACTTCTAGCTCTGCTTGTATCTTGCTTCAAGTTCAAGGAAGATAGCTTTAAGATCTCTTTAACCTGTGATTTTGGGAAGGATGGAAACAAGAGTGATAAGTACATAATGTACTTAGTGAGGTAGCAAGTATTTACAAGTCATTTGTCAAGTTTAGGTAGTCCTAAATCAAGTACAACCTAGCTAAGGTTTGAGCATGTGAAGTTGAGTTTAACATAAGGTTTCAAGTGTTTCAAGTCAGGTAGTGAGTCAAGTATTCATGTATAGTTATTACCATTTACGCATATCATTTCAAGCACAAGTACATATGATGAAAATATTAAGCTCAAGCCATCTATATCATGTCATGTTTCTATCACAATTCCGAATAGCTTATCAACAAGAGGATTGTTTTCAATTCAAGTTTAATCAAGTATCAAGTCAAGACAAGAAGCATGCTCAAGTATAACAATTCAAGTATAGATACATCTCATTTCATGTGTTCATTCGAGTATCATGTAGACAAGCCAATTCAAGTAACATTTAAGCTTTATGCTATTTTTCTTTCTTGTTTATTCATTTTAGATTAGGCCTTGGTACATAGTTAAGTCTAGGTAATCGAGTCACCAACCAAACTGTCGCCAAAACAAGAAAATGGTCATATTACCCTCCTACTGTCGCCAATGACCATGACACACATCCCTCTTACTGTCACCAATAAGGGCCTTGGCCCAGGACCGTAGTCCACCCAATCACAATGATCTCTAGACTCTATGGCATGCCATCCTACCAATGACCAACTAGCAACCAAGGCTTTGTTTGAATTACTTGTCAATTAAGTAAGCTTTATGATTTCAAGTCAAGGAAAGTACACACAACAAGATCATGGTAAGTTGGTAGCTTATTCAAGCATCCCTTTCAAGTTTTTATCTTTCAAAATCAAGATAGCCCTTAGGCTATTCGAGCCTGAGCTCAATTCATTATGCATTCACTGCATTTCAAGCAAGTTTGCATTTCATGTCATCATTAACATCAAGCAAGATCATGTTTAGGCATTCTTACTTCATTCGGTTAGATAATACAAGAAATCATAGAAGATCAATCCATTGTTACATAATCCATTTGCATTAACAACTCATATATCAAGCATGTTTTACAATCAAGTTTCCATATAAGCCATTCTTCCCTTACTTCATTTCCAAGCATAGTTTAGATTCACTTCATAACATAAACATAACAATGTAATAGTAGATGTGCATATTTGGTTAGGACCTAAGTCCTAACCCTATGTAAAAACTACAGTCACAATACTACAAGCTAGTTTAGTCTTGGATCCAAATTCCCTTTTGCTTGCCACTCTTTTGACCAGCTCTTCCTTCTTCCTCCAAAAGGTTTACTCTTTGTTCTAATACATTACACAAGCATTTACATGTCAAAACAGGTTTCACAATCATTCAATCATGGCAATATTGCTAGTACACAACATAACAATCATATACATACTGATTTATGCATGAATTGGACAGTCTATATTCTAACAGTTTCTATACATTGGAACTGTCCAACTACACATGTTTAATAATCAACAGCATGCATACATATATACATTCCAATTTAGGCAGAAATAGGACAATAACCAAACTGTTTATAAAACAGTTTACAAAACTGCCACAATACCTAAATTGTTGCTGCCAGGCAGCAGGTGCATTGCTTACTCAATTGCCCATATCTTTCATTTCGTACGACAGAATTTCAAACTGTTTACACCTTTGGAAAGCTAACTTAATTTTACTTCTAACCATATAGGCCTTGAATTTTAATCCTTTATCAATTAATACAGTTTTTAGCTTAAAGACAGGGCAATTTACAACACTGGACAGTTTGCACTATCCCTAGTGTTTCTTCTCTACAATTCATTTTATAATCCAGAATTCAGTTCTGTTTTCTCCTAATGAATTTATACATGTTAATTCATTGTCCATAAAAATTTCAGCCTTAAATTATATTTATAAAATTTATGGTGATTTTTCAAAGTTACTGCCCATAACAGAGTATTCTGGGCAGATTACTCTAGGTTAAGTTTCTAGCTTCATAATTCATCTAAACAAGATTCTAACATTGTGATTCAAATTATTTTCTTATTCCTACATGTCTAGGTCAGTCCAATTCACCTATCAATGTGATTAAAATAGGGCATTATAGCACTATGTTCAATTTGATCCATTTGATCAACAATATTCCTCTAATTCACCATTTGAGCAGTCCATTACCTAGCTTTTACCAATCCAACTATATGTATTCATTTTCCAGCAAACCATTTTCTCAATTCAAGTCTCAATTCATAGGCAATTCAACTACTCATCAACTTACATGATCAATCAAACAATTGTTACATTCATGTGCATATATCACTCGGTCAAGCATAGTTTCACTCTATATTCAATAACATTTCAATCCACATTCAAGCTGCAATTCAAGGTAAATTTCAAGCATAACATCTAACATGCAATTCTATGAATTCAAGTTCAATTTCTATTATCAAACATCCATTTGAACAAGCTTGCTAGGGAGGGAGGACTTAGAATTTACTTACAATTTTCCTAGCTATTCAATTACATGAATGATATGATCACATGCAAGCTTCCTTCATCTACAATGGTGATTTCTCTTTTCCCTAAAGAGATAAGAGTGTTTTGGCCAAGGAAAGGAAAGAGTGGGTGGAGAAGATGATAGGAAGATGGACACCTAGCCATGTTGTTATCACTTGGCTTGGCCAAATGCTTCCACTTGGCAATTTATGGTCTAATTGCTTCATAAATCCATAGTTACACATTCTAGTTGCATGCAATTCAACATTTAAACATTGTTACTATTTGGTCATCATGATTTGGCTATTTAGTTATCAATCCATCTAATTTAGTCACTAGATCTAATCAATTCTTCTAATTTGTAGTTTGTTTGTACAATTAAGTTCTAATTAGTTTGTGACATGTTACTAGGCCATGATTTGGGGTATTACAATATTGAGTTTAGATATTGATTTTGATATCGTTATATTGATTTCGATATCGTATTACAAATCCTAACTATTTGCCTATTGACTATCATAGCTCAAGAAGTGGAAGAAGGACATCCATCATCACCAACGAGAGCTAGAAGCGAATGGATTACTATACGAGAGCCTTGAAAGCTCAGAATATTAAGGTGAGTGTAGTCGGAGTTTCAGGATTAGGCTAGGTGCCTTTCCTGATTCCATTATCATTTTATATAGTATTGCTAACTTCATTGCTAAAGAATATTGCATCGAACCACTCAAGTGGATTCCATTGGTAAGTTAAGGTAAGCCATTGCATTGAATATCAACCATTGATATTGCTATAGCCATTGCCATCGCTCATTGTCATTAGATTCGCCATTGGTATAATCATTGCATTGTTGAAGCATAGTACATAGAGCATAGTCATCGCTATTGTCATTGTCATTGTTATTGTCATTGTATATTGATATCGAAGAAGCTAATGTCATCAAAACATTGCAAATGAAGCATCGACCATTGTTACTGTCATTGAGATCATTAGACATTGCCATTGTTATTGATATGGTTATTGAACATGGAAACCGGAACATTGTTTATTGATAAGAACATTGAACATAGCTATTGTCATTGAACATGAATTATTGATGTTGTCACCGGACATTGGATACAATTCGCATGCCATAGAATTCATGAGCTTAGTGTACAGGTGGACTACGGTCTTTGGGCTACGGCCTATATTAATTTGGCGAGGCATAGAGATGTATTGTGATATTGATCATATTGGCGAGACAGAGGGACTAGACCATTCATTGATTTTGTGAGGCGTAGGAATTTGCGTATCCACTATTCTGAATCGATCCAAGGGTTATTGTTGAATTATGGACCGATTGCTATTGAACATGAACATTGCATTGCTACTATTAATTTATTGCATTGTTATTGTCAAGATATAATTTGGAAGGCATTTCATTGATAATATGTTTAGTCGTGACTACCTCACTAGGCAAAGCATGCTTAATGCATTTCATTTCATACATTTCAGGTTAAGGAACTCCTTGGTGGAGATCGAAGAGGTTGAAGTGTTGGACAAGTCACAAGCAAGCTAGAGTAAAGTATTTTGTCCTTATAAACTCCTAGAATGGTGGCAAAGTAGTTAAAATAGTCACTTATGGCATTTTGGAAGTGTATGTATTTCTTATGCTTTGTATAAGGCTAAATGGTCCTAAGATGACTTTTATGTGAGGCTAAAAGTGACTAAAAATGCATATTCGGCACTAAAAGGTGAAAACCTATTAAATGGATTCAAATGGCCCTAAAATTTGGCATGCAAGTAGATTATAGTATTGAAATGTTGTTCGTAAAGTTTCATTGCATTTGCACATTGATTGCTAGGTCAAGTGGACTAAAAAACAGATAAAATTTGACATCACAGTGCAGGGCATACCGATACAGGTCAAGTTGTATCGATACGGCCATGCATATTTGGCCTGGGAAAGTACAAGTTCATTATATGGTATCGATACATGTCTAAGCGTATCGATACAGATCTTGGTAGTGAGGTTTGCAAAATAAATCAAATCGATACAGCCTCAGGGTGTATCAAAATGGGTCATGGTCAGAGTCAACATTAGTCAACCTATATCGGTATAGGTCAAGCTTTACCGATACGAGTTCTTGAATTGCTGGGAATAGGGTTGTCACCCTTGAATATGGTATCGATACGGCCCCAACCGTATCGATACGAGTTTGGACAATTCCATTTGGAGCTCAAACCCATGTACACCAGTACTGATACAGCCCCAAGACTTATCTATATAGCGGTAGTTAATTATGTTAAAAGCCATGAAACCTGGTTTTAAAATGTTTACAGAATGGTCACTGAACATTGTAAGGCCTAATTGGATAGGTAATCGATAATGGATCAACGTGAAAATTTACAGGGACACTATTATTATATTGAATTTCATTTCATATAGTAAATTTCTGAAATGGTCCTCTAAATTATCAAATTTACTACTGGTCCCTAAAACTTGCAAAAGTTATAATTTAGTCCTAATTGATTAATCATTGTTTCATATGGGATAAACAGAGTTAATATTTGAATTTGGTAATGTTTGAAGAGTACAACATTGATTAAGTATCAATCATTGCATGAAAACTCATCACATCGACCACTGTTCAGTCACAACTAGCACACTTCGATCGAGTTCTCGACCAGCCCGGGAAGGGGGTGTTACAACATCACTATGTATTAATCCCAATAAATCACTCTCTCGCTCACTTTTTACCATTAAAATGATCTTTGGTCATCTTTCCCAATAAGTAAGGCTCGTATGCATCAAATTGTTCGAAAACAAATGAATCCAAAAATCTAACTTTATGAAGTTTGAAATGTGTTTTTCACTTATGTGAGCCAAGAGAAAATGCCAAAGATGAGTTTGATTAAAGTCATTTTTTTATCTTTTCATATTTATGTTGTAAATGGAATTCTCTCGATCCAAAATATAGAGGTCATTTATTAATTGTGCCGCACAATAGAAAACATTATCGAGATCAAAAGAACAACAATTATTCTTAATAATTATCTCAAAACCAATCTTGTCTAAACAAGAAATCGAAATGATGTATTAGTCAAACTAGGCACAAAATAACAATCCTCTAAACATAAATTAAATCCACTAGGCAACGATAAAGTATGTGTTCCTATAGCTAATGAAACAACTCTTGCTCCATTACCAACTTGTAAGTTCACATCTTCTCAGATTTCTACTCTTTTGTAGTCCTTGTACATATATACAAATATGAGAACCACAAACGGTATCCAATACCCAAAATATAGGTGTTGATAAATTAATATCAATAACATAAATATCTGAGGCGGACGCTCCACTTTCATTTGCCTTCTTGACTTTTTCAAGATAAATGGGGCAGTTCTGTTTACAATGACATGTCTTATTACAATAGAAACATTTTCCTTCCAGTGACCAGTCAAGGTAGTTTACGTCGTTCAACTTGTCCTTCTCAAGGACCGATCACAATGATAACAAATTTGTATATGTCATAATAAGTCTACAACAATAAAATATGAATTTGGAGTATGTAGACACTAAATTTTGTCCAGGTTTAAATTAAATGCTCGCAATAAAATAAATCTGTATTACCCCTTTTAATACCCAAACCTTATACCCTAAGCCCTAAACTACATGACCCATTACATATTTTTTTTACATGGGGACAAAAATACCAAAATGAAAAAATCTCAACTCCTTACGGCTTGGTTCTCATTGGATGAACCAATGCCTCACTCTCATTGGTTCTCATTTTTTAAGGGAAAAACCAAAAATACCCTTCATCACCATATGGATAAAATGAACCCATTGTCCTAATTTTTAGAGGAGACACCATTTTTTTATTTGAAAAACCCATGGTCATTTTTCATTTTCCTTAAGACCACCAAACACCCAAGCCCCCAACTCACTCCCCATTCGATTCCCTTATCCATCATAATTTTTCCTAATCGAAACTATTTTCCACAATTACTAAACCCTTGAATTGAGCTTCTCAACCCCAACAACAATCCGTGGAATTTAGCGGATCGGGCATAAATACTTGAGTTTTGGGTATATTCTTCCTTTTTTTATTTGTTGTGTAATCCATTCTTATGGTTTAATGAAATGTTGATGAGTTTATTGTTAATCCTTTTTGTTTATTTAAGTTTCATTCTTATATGTTATTTTATTTTATTTATTTGTTAGTATTTTGTGTCTTTTTTGTTCGATATGTGGGTTGATATGTACATGTTATATAACATAATATATATAGTTCTTATATAATGTATAGTTTATATATATTATATAGTATACATATTATGAGACTGTTCTTTATATGTAATATAGAGTATAATATATATATATTATATAGCTTTTATATAAGTATATATTTGTAATTATTTTAAAAAAATGTTATATATATAATTTATACATATTATAAAATGTTATATATATAGTTTGTACATATAAGTATAATATAGAGCTTTTATATACAAATATATAGCATTCGTTCCTACATATATAAGTATATATTTTATACATTATATATATTATATGATATAGTGTTAAAGATTATATATGTATATCACAGCCAACTTTTTGCATATATGCGGTTGTGTGGGATGCGATAGGGTTTGTTTATTTTTATAGTGCATTAATGTTAATTGGTTGTTTTCTTAATGTTAATTAGGTAAATTAATTTAATTAGTTTAAGATCGTGTACTCGTCTCATAGGGGCACGATCTTTAAATTAATTAGATTAATTTAGGTTTAGTCCTTTTAGAGCCATAGTTAGACTTAGGATTCGAATTAATTTAGAGAATTTAAATCTACCCTTGTCTTATTGGGATAAATGTTAAATTCATTAAATTAATTGAACATTTCTTAATTACTTTTAGGATAAAATCAATATGGATATTAGATTGACATTTTATTTAAAACTGTGATTAATCAATTTGATTTGTCTTAAATAGTTTCCTTGGCTTATTGGAATACTAGTTTAAAATCGATCAAATTAATTATCATATCTTAGGATAATCCATAATTTATTAGGGTTTTTAGTCTATTAGGGTTAATCAATTTAGGATTAATATTGAATTCACCTAATTAATAACTAGATCACTAATTGAACTTTTATAGCTTGGGCCTTTTAGGCTAGGACCTTGGGTGGGCTCTTGTGTGTTTATTTTAAAGCATTTTGTTTGACATTCATATTAATTGTCATTCACGTGACCCATAGATTTTGAATTAATTAATCTAAATCATAAAAAGGGAGATATTTATTAATTATGATATTTGTGTCGTAACAGTCCGAGCTTAAAGGATGTTGACCAAATATTTGAATTAATCCTTACCATCCTAAGGTAAAGTTAAAAGTTGATAAAATCATCACATCATATCTTAACTTCTTGCACCATGCATAAAGGTGACGTACGAGATTCGAACCATAAATTAACACGGTAGTCAGACTTATATGATGTTGGTTAAATCTATGGTCCGATGTATCATCAACCTTATTAATTAAATGTCTAGTTAATTTTTACCCACTAATTTGATAAAGCTCGTGCAATTAAGGTTAATTCTTATTTAAGGACGCTTAAGTAAATTCAATTTAAATTTCAACAAATTCCATCAATTTGAAAGCAATAAATATTTTGGTACCGATTTCCGGGCATGATAGGGGTGCTAATCCTTCCCCACGAGTAGCCAACTCCCGGACCCTTTCAAAACGAATCTTGGGTTTCTTATGGTGTCTGACCTACCTTATCCAAGTGGTCGGTGGCGACTCCAAATCCTTATTGTTTTTAAAAATCACGAATTTCCAAAAGAAATCCCCTTTAAACAAAATTTTAGAAAATTGGGGATGTAGCCGACTTGAGAAATTTTTTAAAGGAAAAAACGTCATCACAGAGTACATTTACCAAGTTTGCTTATAAAAGGACTTTATACTCCCACTACTTTTATTAAAATTAATAACCCTTAAATATTAATGTTGAAAATACTTTGTAAAGTTTTTTTAGTGGGTAAGAATCCAAATTTCACATTCTCTTAAGTTAGCTTTGGCTTTTCTCTTAAGATTATGGTCTATCTAGGTAAGCAACACTTGCAAATTACATCTCATGTAACTCCTTCATTTGGTGAACAACTCTTGTTCATAATCATCTTATGATTATCCAAATAACTAGCCTTTAGGTTTCTAATCCTATTAGAGTAACCTAGTTAAGTCTTTAACCAATGTTACAACCAATGAATATCACTTGCTTATTCTTCGCGTTTGGCCAAGACGGATACAAGTACCTCGCTTTAGCAGAACCTACATTGTATCGATCTAGACTTTAACGAGGGTTAACATTGGGAAGCAATAAAAGACTTAATATTTTATTGAGGGGTTTTGTTAATATTATCTCACCATTTAACATTTGATCTTATCAATTAACTAGCATGCATCTCATACATTCATTTTATCACATACATGAAAAGTAGTAAATATGAATACAATAGTTATAGTCCATATCATAAGGTGGCCCGTCCCAAGCCAATGGGAGAACCAAATTATTCTAAGGATAAAAACATTTCTCAAGAATCATTATATCAGCCCACACTTCTATTCCTCTGGTTCATGCTTCTTCGTATAGATTACAATTTCAAAAACTCGTTTTACATACGAGGGAGTAAGATGAGAAGAGAATTACAATAGATGTAGGGAAAGGCACGACGTGTAGGCCGTATTTATAAAACCTTATAAATAAAACTAAATGGGCTATTGGGTTATAACCATGCATTCCAAACACTGTGCATATCAAACATAAGAAAGACGCGGTTTGTTATTAAGGTCTTACCAGACTGTTCCTACATAGGTGTCAAGCCCCTTGCGGCCCTGTAGCTGTCTGCGTGGTTGCCGGTGCCTGGTTAGAGGCTGAGAAATTTTTAAAGATTAGCATCTTAATTGCTATGTAAAAACCTCACGATTTGATAACTTTTATCATCATTATCGTGTTTTCCAGGATTTTAAAATCCACGAGGATTTTATTGAAACAACTCTTGTTACTTTCCCACGCGAAATCTATAGACCAACCATTAGTCTAATATATAACTATAATCTGCGTATGTTAACACTTAACATCTAAAACCCTAAAACTCAATATTGATTATGTTAACAATTAACATATAATATTTCAAACCCTATCGACAAAGATCCTGATGATTAACTCTTAATTATCGACCTTAGGAACAACTTTTTAGTAGATTAACAGATTAATCGTGATTGAATAGATTTGCTCATAAAAATATCATATATTCACTAAATAAATCAAAAAATAACATGTGTCTCATACAATTACATCATACAAGTAATTAAAACTCAAATTCTTATCGTACAAGTGACTCTGATACCACTGTTGGGTCACGCTGATACACATCATGGCTCAACAAAAAAAATATCCTACGATTACCACCAGAGATCCATGTACGAGGAACGAATCAGGGTGAATAAGGGTGAAGAATTACTTGTTTAAAATCTAAAATTCTGAATTTAGAGAAGATAGATATCCAATCATGATTCCACTATGTCGATTCCTAAGCCGCAACGATAACGCTTCGACCTCTACGTAGTTCACCTAGTTGAAACGAGCATATAAAACACTCTAAACTATTTAGAGGGTTTTTCCAAAAGCATTAATGATTGCTAGATCTCTTATGCCTTTATATAGCCTTTGAAATTCTAATTCAACTCATACTAGGATTTCAATATATATATATTAATATATATAATCCTAATTTAACTTTAATTAGGATTTTAATATATATATTAAATATATATAATCTCAATTCAACTTAATTAGGATTTCAATATATATATTAAATATATATAATCTCAATTCAACTTTAATTAGGATTTAAATATATATATATTAAATGTAAATAATCTCAATTTAACTTAATTAGGATTCTAATATATATTAATATATTTAATCCCAATTCAACTAATTAGGATTTCAATATATATATTAATATATATAATTCAACTTTAATTAGGATTTCAATATATATTAATTTAAATCAAATTATATTATTTATATATTAAAAGAGTCTTAATTACAATAATGATTTTCTTCTAATATTTATCCAATAGTTAAGTTACATATATATTAAATATATATTAATTTAACAAAATTTGTGTACAACAAATTTGTACATAAATAATTCATTTGATATATGCTCATTTCAACCGTGGGTATGACCCTGTAGGTTCATGTAACGTTAGTAGTAAATATAAGAACATTTCTAACAATATAAATCATGAATCGACATAAACTTTTCGTGATTAACTCTTTTTATGTATTACATCCTTTTGTCTTTTATATCTAGATTGGACACGAGTCATGGAACAGTCATACTTGTATAGTCCATCTAATATTTCTTGATATCTTGAGTAGACTATTATAAATGAATAACTATAATATCTTATATCAACTTATTCGAGCATGGCCATGCATTTCTAGTCTCACTCAATCAAGTGGCCTACGTTATTAATCCTACTATGTAGGAGAGACAAATCCTATCTTGATCAACCATATCCCACTACATAGATTGTGACATATCCAATATCAATCTTTATAGAGTAGTCAGTTACAACACACGTTTGACTGTATCAAAATATGTCACTCACGATGTTGAAATAATGATGATCTCAAGTCTAAGGATCATAAATATAGTTATCACTATGAGCAATGTTGTGACTATCACATAATAATCCAAGAAACATGCTCATAGCGGGTCAGTCCAGTATGTCATTCTCTAACACATACTTATGTATTGATTTTGACATCTCCATGTCAATGACAACATTTTGTCTTCAATCAACTACATATTAGTCTTAATGCATTATTGTTGTCCATTCTCACAATAATACTCGACTAAAGACATTTAAGAATAACCATATTATTTTAAGGACTTTATTATAATTCAGTTTATTTATGCACGTAGAACTGTAACTGAAAATAATAATGGCAATGCTTCTTGATGAATAAACAAGGTAAAAATAAATGTCATTTACAATCATCTTATGATTGGTCTTTGGGCATACTCTAACATAACTTTCAATGTTATTTTTTTATATGGGAAGTGGAAACTGAAGACTTTTCCCCTTTTCTACTTTTATACCTAAAATAATAATAAAAGATAAAGGAAAGACTTTAACAAAAAATGAAAGACTCATTATTATAATTTAATTTCTTATTAATACAAATTAACTTTTTTAATTATTGGGAAATACAAAACGTTTTGGAAATTTGAAACCAAAATTTTATGGGTAAATTACCTAGCAATTCACTGAACATTTCTAGAGTTTTCACCTAGTACTTGAACTTCTTGGAATATAATTTTTAAGGTAGCCACCAAAAAATCATAAAAATACTTTATAAAAAAAACAACGAGCTGCCCACGAACTTATCGAGTAGAGTTGAGCCTTGCTCGACTTGACTTGCTAAGATCTCGTGTCGAACTCGATTTCGAGTCCAGTCAACTCAGGTCGAGCGATAACCGAGTTTTGACCGAGTCGAGCTCGAGTTTTTGTGAGCTACTCAACAAGCAACCCTAGTTTTTATTAATGGGATTTTGAGATTTAAAGATTTTTGGAGCTTTCCCTTGGGTTTAAAGTTGTAAATTTGTAGCTAAGCTTATCCCTAATTGTTATCTAAGTCTTGATTCGTTTTTCATGTATTGGCTTGCCTCCTTGAGATTCCACTAGCAAATTTCAATTTCGGTACGTACGGGAGAGTACTAATACATGAGGCCTGACTACTAGTATGGTCGATCTAGTACTGATACTGATTAAACTTACCGAATTCTAGTAGTGCTTTTTTCGTATCGGTACACGGATGGGAGTATCGGTACCCATTGGGTAATCTACCCAAAAATGTTAGTTTTGAGCTAAAGAGGTAGAAAATTTGTGGTTGATGGTCTAATGCCTCGCTGATGATGCCTTATAATATAAATATCTAGGGGATGAGTTTTTGATATTGTACACAAACATAATGATTGATATCTTCCCATGACGTACCATAGGCTTGGAAATGATAAATCGAGAAATGAACTATGTTGGTTGGTGTCATGCCTTGGGGCATTTGCTTGATAGCTTGGCTTGGTGCCACTTACCTCGTGATGAGGTGTATCAATGCTCGGGGAGCATTTCTTACTTTATGGTTGTCACAAGGAATTTGGATGTCCTAGAGTCAGTACCACAGTACATATTTAAGGGGATGCGTACTTAGAGTTATGTGAACAAGTACATCCGACGTACTCAAGGCTATGTGATCTAGGTGCAGTTAGAAACCTACTCGCAGCTATGATGATCTGAGTATGGATAAGAGGATGGGTACTCCGGGCTGTGTGATCGAGTAACATCCGACGTACTCAAGGGTTGTGTGATCTGAGTGCGGTCAAGAACCTATATGTGGTTATGATGATCCAAATATGGTATTTAACCCAATGGCTATATGAGCACGGGTAACTCGATGGCTATGTGAGCTCGAGTAATCATGATGGCTTGGTGACCTCAGGTAAGAACTACTTGTGGCTAATGTGATCTAAGTACATGTAGGACATATATGTCGCTATGGTGATCCGAATATTATCTATTCAACTTGACGACTATATGAGCACGAGTAAGTAAGGCTTTGTTGGCCAATGTAGTGATGTATGGATTTAAATTATGTATGCTGTTATGGATGCTATAGATGATAGCTTATGGTTGTAACAAACTCGAATACCCGATAGGGTGAGTGATCTCGAGTATTGTGAAGCATTGTGGAACATGTAAAAACTCTAGATAGTGAAGTCATATCCATGCTCTTTAGACTATATTTATCTCACATGCTTATTTTATGATAATCACGAATTGTGGTTGAGTAGAAATGTACTACTTAGCTTTGTAAACTCAGCGTTCGAAATCATTGTTTTCGTTCGCAGGTTAGTAAGTTGATCGTGATTGAGGATCACATCATTGAGGGATTTCCCAACACCGCACCGCCTCAGAGTACAATACTTATTATTTAGTCTTGGGTTTATGTATTCATAGGACCCTACAAATGTTGAGTATTTAAACTCTATTTGAATTATTATTTTGATATATGATGTTTTAAACTCGGAGCTCCTATTTTGTAAACTGATTTATACTGTTATTTAAGTGCATGAAATTGTGAATGGTTTAATGTTTTAAATGTTGGCTAAATCTACGGTTTTAAAATGACAATTTATTGGGTTAGATTTTAGGTGACTCGAATGTAATGTTTCGAATCCAGATTTGGATCGGGTGTTACAAGACATATATCTAAAGTTTTATTGCTAAGTACTTTATGCAATAATTTTTAAAGTTTTATGCACCTAAAGTTATTATATAACTAATTACTGGATAAGTCATATACCACTATTTAATTTAGTCACATACAAAATTATTTCTAAAATTTATTGAATTAATCAATTTCAGAAATTTACTTTAATAAAATCTTATAATTTCAAATAAAAGTTTGGAACAAAGTTTTGCTCAAAATTTTAAAAACTAAAGATTAACATGGCATTTTAATTTTGAGAAACATACAAACTTTTAAAAACGGACAAGGCAGAGATTAAATAATGTTCGGATATCAAATACAAGCATAAATGCAGCAGAAACATTGAAATTATAAATATCTTCGGCCATTGCCTAAACTGTATGCCAAAATCGATATGTAATTGCACTACCGTCAAGTAGGTCGAACCACCGTCAAACACGTCAAACCACCATGGAGTACTTCAAACTCGGCTACACAAAAAATAAAAATGCTAAAGATCTTCTAAGCACTCGATAATAGGGTTATAAATGAGACGAGACAGATCGCGAGCTACTCAAGCTCGACTCAATCAAAGATCGATCAACAATTGACTCGATTGGACTCGACTCGAGCTCAAACTTGGCTCGAGTTCTTAACGAGCCAAGCAGGACTACTTGATACCCAACTCGAAAAGCTTGCGAGCTACTCAAAAATATAATAAACTATTTTTCAATTTTTAAAATTAAAGTGAACTAAAATGTAGGTTGGGTTTTTTGGTTGTTATGTTATGTTAGTTTAAGTTTTAGTTTAACTTTCTTTATATTTTCATGTATATTTTTTCTCCTACTAGGATTAGGGATTTTTAATGAGTTTCATGAAAATATTTCTTTTGTATGATTCTATCTACAATAAAATCATGCAATTTGATCGATGATTAATAATAATAATAATAATAATATATTATTATTATTATTATTAGGGTTGAAAACTAAACGAGACAGATCGCGAGCTACTCGAGTCCGACTTGGTCAAAGTTCGATTAATATTCAACTCGATTGGACTTGACTGGAGTTCTTAACGAGCTGAATCGAGCTTAGCATACTCAAGTTCGAGTCAAGCTTGAACTCAACTCGAAATCTTAACGAATCGAGCTCGGCACTACTCGAGCTCGATCAAGCTCGACTCGACTCGTTTACACCCCTACTCGAGAACCTCACTGGATGGAAAACTTCGGCTCGTTTGCACCACCGGTTGAAGCCACTTTAGGACGTCCTCCATCACCGCCAAATATGAAAAAGTGGGACGTGGGTAGCATTCATGCATGGAAAATGCCTATAAGCAGGAGCATGGAGTTAGAGCGTGGCATTATCCTTATCCCCGAACCACATAATGCAGTTTGCATTAACTGCCTACATTTATTTGAGAAAAATGACGGCAGTGGCATCATCCTCCATGGAGACCACCACTGTTTTGATTCCACGCGTGACGCGTCCCACGACCGTTAGAACCCCCGCTGTTCTGCCTTACCACTCCTCCCTCCCCCACGTTTCCGTTGATCCGTTAAGCTAACTCCAGGCACTGCTGTTAAAATCAACACCCACTTGCGAGACTTGTAAGCGTGCTCTTCCTTTTCGTCTGATTTTATCCAAAGAAAGTGAAAGCCTAAACGTCTAGCACGTCAAATGTTGCCTAAACTTTTTTGAATTATTTATTGTTATGTTGTAATTATGGGGAAGTGGTTTTAAAATTTATTTTAATTAAAAATATGACAATTAAAATAATATGTAAATAATGGTAGATTAAATTTATTATTTTTTTCAAATTATTAGTAAATTGTTTAGATATACAAATTTAGAGGTCTAAATATATTATTATATAAATTCTCTTAACTATCACGTTACCTTTTTAACCGTCGTTAACGACTCAATGTCCAATTTGCAAAACTAAAATTTAATACCCAAATTGTAACAGTTAAAAGTTTGGTTACCGAATTGAGTTCATAAACAAATTTAACGCGATCATGTTATCACTTTAAGAAGAAAGAAGCATACATGATTAAGACACGAGAAATGCAATTGTAGTGGTAAATACTAAATAATTATGGACAATCAAGTGCAGTTCAGAAGTACTAATATAACGATCCCCAAAGGAACAATTTTAAACGCATCTCAAAAAGGTGGTTATTGGATACACAGGCTGAAAGGGGCTGATCCGTCTAAAATTAAATTAAGGTACACGGAAGAATGTTGTTATGATAAATAGAAAATGGTCCAGAAAAAAACGTATGCTTCATTCAGACAATCTTTACCAGCGCCAACGTGAAAAATACTGAACACGGTATAGACCCAGATCATTCCTTTTCCTGAGTCCAGATCCTCACAATCTTATCCTTGCCAAGTGCAGCCGATGCAATCATGTTGCGGGTGGGGTGACATGCAACTGAGATAACAGCATCGGTATGACCTTCCAACTTCTGAACTACCTTCCGGGACTGAAGTTCCCACAAGTATACACAGTTATCTTCAGAGCCGCTAACAATATACTTCCCATTTGTGATAGAGAAAGAAGATGAAATGCAGAGCTTTGAATTCACATGGCCAGTGTAAGTTTTCAAAATTTTCCCAGTTTCAAAGTTCCAAAGCCTCTGCAGAGAGAATGTAATAGTAAGAAAAAAAACTGAGGGCAAAAACACCAGGTAGAGAAACACACAAAAATCTTAACTGGCATTTTCAGACCATCAAAGACATATTCAACGCTGTCTTAATTGGCACATAAAAGAACTCAAAAATAAGAAAACGATACAAGATAGTTTTTTCCCTTCGAAATGGCATGTAAAAATCCCTTATATAAGATATAAGCAAATTCAATTGATAACTGAAACTAAATCACTTGAGCTAAACGGATTGTTTACAAATGCAATTGCACTTCAAATATAATGCGAGGTCCATTTGTAAGCAAGGAAACATATTGAAAGGGCGAAACTGCATTGCAAGTGAGTCAAGTGTGGCAAATTAACAATTCTTAAGGGGCATCCCGGCGCATGCTGTATCCATTTATGGAAATACCAATACACAACCTTACAGTTTTACTGAGAAAGGAATCATTTCCAGCAGCAGCAGTGAGATTTCAGACAAAACAATTGGTTCACTGATTTCATAGAGAAACAGGGTTGAAAATAAGCGCAATTCAATCAAGTTGCCAATATTAAAGGTCATCTAATGAAGAGTAAACAAAGCCAAATTCACACACTCATCCAAAGATCAAGTACAACAAACAGCATTCGAAAATAACCTAACAGAAAATAACAAAAACTAGAAAGCATTAGCAGAAAGTCCTGAAGATCATTAAATCATTGATACATACATATGTTGAAATGTCATTGCATTGAGAACAGACTCGGACATTGGAAGTGAAATAAAAAAGAGAGTAAAATCCAGTGATGAACTAAAGCAAGCTAAAAGATTATGCCGCCAAAGTATAATAAATTTTTGGCAGACTTATATTTCCAGGCTATGCAACTTGCAACCTCAAATTTGCCTCGGACAAGTTGAAATTTATATAAATATAAAACAGTAAAAGAACCCTAAATCTAACCTTGGAAAATCATAAATTTTTAACGAATTAACTTACACTAAAACAAATTAAAAACAAGAAAAGACCCAAAAATAAGAACTTACCAAAGTATTATCCAGAGTCCCAACCAGAATAAATTTCCCATTAGGTGAAAACTTAACATAAGAAACGGGTGGATTCTCATCATCAATCAAAGTCTTCATACAATGCCCAGTTCCAGCATCCCAAATCCTACAAAGCCCATCATAACTACTCGAAACAATAAGGGAACCATCTCGATTAAAATCAACGGCTGTGACTGGATCAGAATGAGCGGGTAAAACTTTCAAGCATTTCCCAGTTTTCACGTCCCAAACTCGCACGGTTTCATCGAAGGAACCCGAAACTATCATGTTAGATTGAGGGTTAAAATTGACACAGAAGACATAGTTGGTGTGGCCGTGAAGGGTTTTGATCAAAGAACCAGTGGGGACGTCCCAGAGACGGAGAGTTTTGTCGTCGGAAGCAGAGACGAGGAACCGGGAGTCGGAGGAGAAGGCCACGTCTGAAACGCCTTGTTCGTGGCCGGAGTATTCATGGATGGGAGTGAGGGTAGCAGCGGTGGGGGAGAGAGAGTAGGTGCGGAGGGTTTTGTCAGCAGAGGAGGAGGCGAGGAGGCTGCCGTCAGAGGAGAATTTGACGGAGGAGATGGCGTTTTTATGGACGGATAGGGTTTGGGATAGAGTGTAGGGCTTGAAGGGTTCGGTTGCCGCCGCCGACGCAGATGTGGTGGCTGTAGCTTCTGTCGCCATATTTCCGGGGATTTTAAGAAAAAATAGTTTTGGGGAGGGTTAAAGTTATTTTTAGGTAAATTTCTATTATCTATTTGAAATAGGATACCGACAACATAATTTCTTTTATTTACCCACTCCTAATTGGTCACTTGAATTCTAGTTTGGAAAATTTATTTTGTTTTTGTTATATTCAATTCATAATTTCTTTTATTTTTAATCTGCTTGATTTTAATTATCAATTTTATTATTTTGCGAGTCTAAGAGAAATGGTGTCCTTAACGGATTCAGATGTTACTTTCTCGGTTAATAAAATAATGAACTATTTCCTTAATAATCATACATACATCTTTTAGATTTTAAATAAAAACGATAATATCTTTTATTAGATTATTATGAGTAGTATCACGAGAGAATTGAGGAATTTTGCTTATATTCGAAATAAAAGGTATTTTCCCGACAATGTTCATTATTAAGGACGGTGTTCCAAGCGTATTAGAATGTCACTTGTTAATATTTGAAGTAAAATGGCATCCTTTTAAAATTTTTATTTCATACTTGCATTTAGAGATTAATCATTAAATTAAATTAAATTTTTATTTTTATTTTTCTTTACAAAGACAACACAAAATCCATTAAATATTAATTTTAGGCTTCATAAAATATTGATCATTTCTTACGTGTAATCGATTCTCAAACACAAACTTCGATTTTCTTTGACTTCGTTTAGGCTTTCTATATACGTAACACAAAATCAGTAGCAACTCCATTTTCAATTTAAAACCAAGTTTTCAACGAAATTTGGATTTACATGCGCCTTTTCAAAACCCAATCCATTGTGTTAGGTAGGTGCTTAGGAATGGCCTAAACCGTTATTCTATGTTCCCAAAATAAATTTTCTTACCTATTTTTGGCATAAATTGATTTTTGTGCATTAAATGATATTTTGATTAATAAGCAAATAGGGATGTAAACGAACTGAACATTCAGCGACCCATTCGTGAATTGTTTGGCGGGAAGTTAATTTATGTTCGTTTATTTATTAAACGAACGAACATGAACAAGATTTTTTATTCGTTTAATTAACATATGTTCATTTATATTTATTAATTTTCATAAGAAAATTATTATATTTAAATATTTAAGAACATATTAAAAATATGAAATAAAAAAATTAAGCAATACTCAATATACGAGACTTCTTAATAAAAAAATTAAACAATACTCAATGTTCCTTTGCGTTCGTTTATTATTTAAACGAACGAACACGAACAAAAAATTATGTTAGTTTAGTTGTCCGTGTTTGTTCATTTATTCTGTTAAAATTAAATGAACGAACATGAACATATCATCATTCGTATTCGTTCGGTTTGTTTACAGGCTTATATATAAATGATGCATGATAATATATATGATTTGAATTACATTGTTTAGAGGCACGTTGATTTAAAATAAATGAATGATTTTGTGGAGTGTCTTTGTGCATAAATAAACGTGAATTTCTTACGAGCACGAGTAAAATGACTTGATTTGTTTTCGTGAATTGTCTTGGCATGAATAAACACGAATTCTTTGCTTAGTAAAGAGGAAAGAAAATTAGAAAGATAAAAAATTATAACGATAAAAAAGGACAAAAAATATTTTTTTTATGTGTGTTTAGTTGGGAGAATAAAAAAATAGAAAGAAAATATATTTCTTTCCTCTCTATTGCTTGGAACAATGAAAAATAGGAGGAAATAAAATGTATATTACCATTATACTCTTATACTTATATTTCTTTTATTAGTAAAATTTATTGTGATATTATTTATTTATTTATAATTTTTATTAAGATAATGTCTATATAAACTGATTAAATTTTTTATTCTTTAAAATCTAAATACAACAAATTTATAAAAATATATAAGATAAAAATATTTATGAAAATAATAATTTAATTTATTTTAAAATATTTTTTTGTACTCTCACTAAAAAGTAAATGACTAGTCATAAAATGTATTTCATTCCCATTGATAAGAACTAAACTCTTAACCTCATGGTTAAGGGATGAAGTGAGCAACCACCACACCACATCCCATGATTAATTTATTTTAAAATATTAATATATAGGAGGATATTTTTTTGTGATATGCATGCCCATTTTATGGTCATGTTCGGAGTGCGAAATTACCCCTCCCAACAATGTCGTCTCCAAGCTTTGAACTTTCGTCCATAAGAGGATTTTTTTAAAAATTTAAATTAAATTTTAAAAAATAGATTATATGAAATTAAATTTTTAAATCTCGAGTCTGGCCGAAAGAGGCAATCAAAATTCTCAAATCTCACCCCAATCCCATCGCCTACCTCTCCGGTCGCTATTCTATAACAAAATTGCTCACTGCCACAAAATACAAAGAACCCAAATAATATAACTTAACAAAATACAACTATGTAACCAATAACATCAAATCACCCAACAAGCTTACAAAAAATCAGAATTCAAATAATATAACTTAACAAAATACAACTATGTAACCAATAACATCAAATCACCCAACAAGCTTACAAAAAATCAGAATTCAAATAATATACCTCTAACTTACGTCTCTCATAATAAACTTATAAAATATATTAGTGCTTACAAAACATAAAATATAAAATTTAAATAAGTAATCCTCTTTCTAAAACATAATCATGCCACAATGTAGTAGCAATATTTTTACGTAGAGTGACTCCTAACCTAGCATCTTCATCACCAATAGCGATACAAGCATTAGCCTCATGAATCTGCTCGGTTTCTGTCATCAACTTTTTCAATCAACTCATAATCAGGACCAACACCTATCAAATAGTTACACAAAATACAACATACCAAAATTATATCCGTAATCCGTCAATGTATCAATCGGATAAAATGATTCTGTCATTTCCAAAATTATGACAAAAACGTTTTTTAATACTCCGAATGTTCTTTCAATCACATTTCTCAACAAAGAGTGACGATAGTTGAATAATTCTTCAACATTTTCAGGACCACACGCAGAGTACTCCTTCAAATAATATCCTTTACCTCTAAATAGTACAATAAGTCCACTTCTTAACATAAAACCCGCATCCACTAGATAATATTTCCCTATCCAAAAAAATAACTAAATACAAATTCTACAATATAAATTTAAATATTTTTTTTGAAACTAATATTACTTTTAGGAATGATAAGCTTATCTTCTCTAGTTAAAGTGTCTTTAATTATTCTTGAATTAGATGTTGTTCCCTCCCATCCAGCTAAAACATATGTATACTTCATATCAAATCCACATGCAGTTAATACATTTTGTGTTGGATATTATTTTCTCCCTCGGTACTTCGGAGCGTATTTTGAAAGAATCTTAACACGAATATGTGTACCATCAATCGCACCAACACAATCCTGAAATTATAACCTTGTAAGTACGGGTAAAACTTTAAAATTATTGTAATTATTACTACTCCTACTACTTAGAAATTATAGAATTTAAAACATAATTCACCTTGAAATATGGTTAAAACATGCTACTGTTGAGTATTTCACGTGAGATTTTCTGAACCATTTGGTTGTTTCAAGAAATTCTCTTCAAAGCTAACAATTGCTATTAACACATCATGAAATTGACGACTTATAGTCTCACGAGATCGATGAAACCATAAACTATCTGGACGAGTCCGTTTATTGTGTCCTATTATATAGAGAAATTTAGCAAGTTGTTCCTTGACTCAAGAATTTCTAGTGTCTTTGAGACGCTTAGATTCTTGAAGCATACGACATAATCCAAAAAAGGCTGTTGGTCCCACGTGTACAACATTTCTACAATGTTGATCATCAATTAGCTCTTTCATTAAATTATGACGAACTTGACTTCTTTCTTCAATATCATTGCTAATTTCAGTGTTTGGATGACCTGAATGATAATACATCTTCATCAAACATATTGTATGAATGATATGACAAAGAAGATTAACACTTGCAATACGTTTCGTGTGTTTCCAAATGTGTAATTCTTGCAAAGCATACTCTCCGACAAGTCCTTCAAAATTGTCTTCGTTAATTTTATCTACACATTCAATATCATGATCCTAAAACAACAGAATCAATGTACTTATTCAATAAAATTTTGATACAAGACAATACAAACAAAATACAAAAGATTTGCGTTTCAGGTATAGCACGCTCATATATATACACCCACACTTTAATCTTTAACTTTAGTAAAAAGAAGTAAAAATAAGCATATAATCTCAAGCACTCAATGCTTATATTTAAGATAAAGTGTAACTAAGTATGGTAAATTAAGTTACGAAGATTGAACAACCTCGTGTTCCAGTGACATGATAACTTCATCATGGCTATAATTCATATCTTCGTCGTCATTATCATTATACATGGACAATAAAGAAATTCCACCGAGCTATTTCTTCCTCGACGTCATAGAATTTAGGATTCCTGAGAATTTTATAAAATTTAGGTTAATTTGGTTTTCATGTTGATGCATAATGAGAGTTTGGTTTTTCATTTCATTCTCAAAGTCCTACAAGGGTTAATTTAGTTTTCAGTTCAAGTATTTCTATTTTCAGTTTTAACTGCATATTTACCTTGTTTAATATTAAATTCAAATTGGGCATCATGATAACTAAATTTTTGCTGCTAAAAAATGTCGAAACAGATGAAGGCAATGTTTAGGTACCTAACCCCAAGAAACCATGTTTCTGTTAAAAACAACTTACTCACATTTAATTGTGCACAACACTATATAGTAGGCTCCAAAACAAAGTTAGAAAACGCAATAGCAACAGAAAATGAATTAAAAGGAAAAAAAATCAATACTTGGAGCAAAATGAAAATTATAAAAAAGAAGAAGAAAAAAAATGAGAAAAAAACTATTAAATTGCAACCTTTGAAACAAATATATCGATCCCTACTATAAAAATTCTCAACATACAATTTCAATTTAGGGATTTGAGAGAGAAAAAACTAAGAATTTGAAAAATTTATAGAAAACTGATAAAAAATATTTACTGACGATTTCAAGCTGAAACCCTGTTGAAGTTGAGAGAAAGAAAATTAGGGATTTCAACCCAAATGACGGACTCGGGTGTAAAATCATAAAGGAGTAAATAGAAAATTTTAAATTTAATGAAGAGTAACGTAATAATTTTGTGTTTAAAATCAGATCATTCTTCAATCTTTTCTGCCCAATTTTAGAAGGATAAGTCTTTCTACAACGCGCAAGAAAACACCCTCCCCTCTACTTTTTTTTTTCAACTTTCATTAATACTAGGCAGCTTAAAATTTTGTTTTCCTTTTAATTTTTCTTATTGTTTGCCTTTCTTTCCAGTTTTCTACTGAACCAAATAGACTCGAAGTGCTTATGAGAACGTAAACTTGAATATATTTTAATGCTAAATATTTTTATTTAAAAATAATTGAAAACTTACCTTATATATAAATAACAAATACTAATCAATATTATTTTAGTTATTTAATATTCTAAGACTTAACTAAGATATAGCTCACAGGCAAGACTCCTCAGTCAGTCAGTGCACCCCCAGACTGTCAATATACAGTTAAACAACTTAGGCTTCCTAGGTGCCTGCAACCTTTACCTGTTTTGTTTGGTACATTCATATAATATACATATATTTTGCTTGGCATGTGCTTCCTACGGTAGGTGATTTGGCTAGCTACAAAAATCCAACAATTTTCCATGTTTCTTAGAGCCCAAATCACCAATGATTCACTTGTGATTATAGGGATGTAAAAACAAGTAATTAGATGGATTTCAGATCGGGTTTATTAGGTCGGGTCAAATCAGATACAAATCATTTTAGGTTGATTTGATGTTTCAACTTGATTCGGGTCGAGTGCGAGTCAGTTTCAGGTCGGGTTCATTTCGGGCCGGGTTCATTTCAGGTCAGGTCAAAATAGTTCAAGTCCGAATCAGTTAATTGACGGGTTAATTCGGGCTTGGGTTCATTTCAGGTCAGGTTCATTTTAGGTCGAGTTCATTTCAAGTCGGGTTCATTTCAGGTCGGGTTAATTCGGGTTTCGAATTCGTATTAAGTTTGAGTTTGATACAAATAATCGATAGACTTTGGGAAGGGTCATTTCGAGTGAATTATTTAACGCCTTTTACGAACACGAGTCACATTAGAAATAAATATTAGGCACTATAATGAACAAAAATACCATCATATTTAAAATATTGGAGTAAATTACAAAAATTTAAAATTAATAAGGGTCGATTTCAGTGAAAAATAAAATTTTAGGGATTAACATGAACAAAAATATCATCATATTAAAAACATTGGACTAAATTACAAAAAAATAAATAGGGGTCAATTTGGAATAAAAATAAAGTTTTAGGGACTATAATGAACAAAAATATCATCATATTAAAAATATTGGACTAAATAAAAAAATGAATAGGGATCAATTTGGAGTAAAAATTAAATTTTAGCTACTAGAATAAACAAAAATATTATTAGACTAAATTGCTAAAAATATAAAAAAAATATAGGGCAGTTTTGACTAAAAATTAAATTGTAGGGATTAGAATAAACAAAAATGATTCGATTAAATTACCAAAAATAGAAATATATATGGGTCAATTTTGGGTAAAAATAAAGTTTCAGGGACTATAATGAACAAAAACATCATCATATTAAAAATATTGGACTATATTAGAAAATTTTAAAATAAATAGGGGTCAATTCGAATCCCTAAACCCCAAACCTCAACCCTTAAATCTTACAATCACTAATAATTAAAGTGCAAACTAAATCCCTAAACTAATCTCATAACTCCTACCAAACACTCAACTTGACACATTTACCCTTAAACCCCAAACCTCTAAATCTTACAATCACTAATAATTAAAGTACAAGCCTAATCCTCTATAACACCCCTAATTTAATAAGGCAAAAAATAAATAATAAAATAATAAAAATAAAATAGAAATAATATAAAATGGGAAATAGCTAAGAAAAAAGATTGACCCCATGACCTTAAGCCTTTTAAATCGAGTACCCAGCCATATGAGCTATTAAAGCTCTTGATGTTAAGCTTCCCCAACTTTATTTTATTCTATATGCTTCGAGTAATAAAATAATAAACAAATCAAAATATCCCAACCACCCCTCTTTATGGAAATTAATTAGGGCCATCTACCCTAAGGAAGGATACCAGAACCTTCATCTCCCCCCTTACCGACCTTTCACCTCCCCAAATATACAAACTCTGACCACCGCTGACCTCCCCCACTGCCGCCTCGTGGCTGCCACCGCCACCATGGTTGTGTTCCCCGTCAAGCCCTGACCAAAACCCCTCAAGCCATTCGCACATTTACCGTCCCGATCGCCAACAATTAAAGGTTTTAGGTTCGTTGAACCTAGAGTTTCAGTGCCCTCCGTCCCGCGTCGTTTCTGGCCACCATAGGCACCGATTCGTGAAGTGGTGGCCGTCATCGTCATCTCCAGGTTGCGATGAGCAAAACCCTACCGTGGATCGTTCGACTGTCGCCGTTAGAGGCCTCGTCGGAGCTTCGTCGCTCTTAAACCCCTTTGCTTTGACTTGGTAAGTTTGGTAAGAGTTACAGCTTTAAATCTGGGTTATTTGAGTTATTAGTTAAGAAATTGACATTTTTGGCTTGATCAGAGGTGTTTTCCGGCAAAAGAGGTCGCGCGTGGGCTTCACACGCCATCCGGGGTGATTTTCGTCCGCCTTGAACGGTGACCATCGAAGCGGCCCGGCCAGACCAGTAGACCGAGCCAATCGAGCTGGCCCAAACCAATCCAGATCGGTCTGCGCCCATTAATAAACCAAACCCATAACCTGACCCAACCCGACCGAGTCAAACCTTGACCGAGTCAACCTGTTTGAGTCAACTTAGTGAGTCAACCCGCCTGAGTCAACTCAGTGAGTCAACCTGTCCGAGTCAACTCAGTGAGTTAACTCGGCCAAGTTAGCCCAGTTGATCAATGACATCAGTCCTGACTTTGACCGCTAACCTCGGTGCTAACTTTGACTGATGACGTCAGCATGACATTAGCATTGACTTTTACTTTGGCCAAAAAGTCAACTTTTCCTGAAAAGCCTCATTTTATGTTTTTTAACGTCCCGAGTCTGTTTTTGAAACCTATTTCACAAATTTCTAACCAGAAAGCCTCGAATTGGACGTTGAACCTGAACATACATTTGTAATAATTTATTTTATTTAAGGGAATTGTTGAACAAATGATCGACATACAATATTAATTATTTTAACGTACTGGAGTTTCTCCCGACCATGAATCTGCCCAGCCTAGCTCCTCTCGATACGAGCGACAACGTGATCCCGTTGTGAGTCATATGTATCGATGCATAATGATTTATCATAGAAAAAATATTATTCCCTTATTAATTTAAGAATCGTTATGTCTTAGGTTCTAGCACAACATCGGAGCGTCACACTGGTGCTCAGTAGACCATTTGACCGACCTGATATTTTGAGGTGTGTTCCTTGAGTGCTATATACATGTTTTAAATGTTTTGTTTGAACTAATCATGTGCACATTACTGATAATTTCTAGTTTGCAAAACTTGACATGTTTCATGATTTTAAGTATGATTGTTTTAACTGTCTGATTTATGCCTAAGTACCTAATTGAACAATATGCTCTTTGGTTACCATTTTACAGAAATTAGTTATATGTTTTAATATTTACTGAAATTACTATTGCTACTTATTACTAAAATTACTGCATAGATTGCTATTGGGGTACTTGGGATAGAGTATGAAGTTATCGCAGGTTCAACCTTAATCTGGCTGGTAATTCCTTACCGTTATAGGTTCCTATGCTTCGACTAGAGAGATTCCTACCGTACCGTACCTAAGGTATTCTCTTAGGGTGGCACCTATCCCCAATGAGAATGAGTTAACGCTCTAATAGATACAGTTCTGGGGAACTGCATATTGGAGTTTGGATGGAGGGTAGATAGGGAATTAAATTAAACCATATTTCTTCTTGAATCACATGTTTTGAAATAAAAATGTTTACCGTATTGTTTTTAGTACATGTTTTTACTTGCACGGTTGGGACACACTGAGTTAGTTTGTAATGTTTCTATCCACCTTTTTGTTCTTTCAGGGTGACTTGTGCCTATATTTTGGGGATGTATGTAAATTTTGGCATTAGTTTTTGCTGCTATATTTGATACTACTAATTTTGTAACTACTATATGACATGCTATTATATTTTCAAACTAGATACTTGAATTTTACGACATGTTTCCTACTTGGGTTTTATTTAGATGAGATGTGCCCATTTAGACTTGGCCATTCCGTATAGGCTGGTCTAAGGGGTTATATTTGGTTGGTATCAGAACTTTTGGTTTTTATAACCTCGGACTAAGGGGGAGTCCATTTAGAGTACTGTTTTAAAACATTTTACAAAAGTATTTTAAAACAGGCTATGTCACCAAATTTTATATGTTTTATTGTGTTTGATTCTCCAGTGTCATAAACTGATCGTAAGTTCTATTCTCTCGTAGAGATCCTCCGATATAAGCACCAGAAGGGGTCATCTACCCGCCTATAGGCGGGGTCGAACCGCCAGATTTGCAGACCCAATAGATGATCTGGTGATTGATCCACCTACTTTGGTTATAAATCCTTCTGCTCCTGTAGATCCTTCAGCCCCTACTGAGCCTCCCGCCCCACGTGGTCCTTCAATTTCGACTGCTCTACCACCTGCATCTAGTATTGATATGACTACTCCGATTAGAGGAATACTAGCGTCGAGTTCTAAGCCATCGACGATGGTGACTGATGAGACTCTTAGTAAGCAGTTTCTTCAATTGATTCAGGGTGTAGTAAGAGCATCAAGTGTCACTTTTGAGGTTCCTATCTCTTAGACCATGTTCGCTAATGGGATCAAGACTTTCTCGGGATCTCTTAGTGGAGCACCGACTGTTGCTAAGGAATGGTTGTATGACACTGAGAGACGTATGAATGAGATGGGTCTAGAGCCATCCAGGAAATACTTGGGGTGTTGTATCTATGTTGAATGGGAATGCCCACACCTGGTGGGAGTCCATTGTGAGTAGCGTTCCTTCTGATCGGTTGACATGAGACTTCTTGAAAGAGCGGTTTGAGAATCATTTTCTGGGCGAACGATACTTGAGGGAGAGACACCATGCTTTTAAAGACTTAGTGTAGGGTTCTATAACAGTGGATGAGTATGAAATACAATTTCTAGATTTGCAGAGATATGGTGCTGGTTTGGTTTCCACTAAGAAAGACAGATGCGATAAGTTCTTAGAGGGCCTTCATGTTGGGATACGTGATCAGGTGGCTACACATCACGATGAGGTGTTTGAGGACCTGGTAAATTAGGCCAAGACTACAGAACATATGGAGATATTGGAAGCTAGCCAGAGCATAAGAGATCTAGATCGAGGTCGAGATCGAGATCGATCTAGGAGACTTTCAGGTCAGGGTGAGTCCTACAGACATCCGGATAAGAGAACTCGCGCCGTTGACTCCTAGAAGAGTAATACAAGTTCTAGGCCTTTGGCACGTTCAGGCCCATCTGTCAGTCGAGGTAATTCATCTGGTTTTTTTTATTTCCCGCATGTGAGCATTGCGGTAGAAGGTATGTGGGAGAGTGTTGGAAGTTGATTGGTGCTTGCCTCCGATGTGGGTCCATGGATCATTTCTTTAAGGAATTCCCACGCTCACCTTCTAATGGGGCATCCACTCAGACTCCTGCTCATACCCATACACCTGCTCGTTCACGAACATCAATTTAGACTCTAGCTAGAGGCCATAATCAGGGTAAAGTTTTTGGGTCTGCTGTTAGATCTGATAGTAGAGGTCAATCCCATCAGAGTGTGGGACCAGTTATGAACAAGGCTAGGCAGTCGGTGCTTGTTTATGCTACCAGACGTCGCGATGACAGAGATGAGCCAAACATCATTGTAGGTACATTTACTATATATTCTATTATATACTTTGCATTGTTAGACAACGGTTCCACCCATTCTTATGTTTCAAGTTCTGTATCCCGAGACCTTCATATTCTAGATGAGACCACCGAGAGTGTAGTTACTATTATGAGTCCAGTGGGCCAGCCAGTGGTTGTGAATAGGGTTTTCAAGAGGTGTCCCCTTGAGGTTTAAGGGGAAATCTTTCCAGCTGACCTTATAGAGCTACCGTTAGAAGAGTTTGATCTGATTCTTGGCATGGATTGGTTGACTGAACATCGAGTTAACCTAGATTGTGAGCCTAAGAGGGTGGTTATGAAAATGTCTGATGATCAGACCGTGGTTCTTGTTGGTGAGCGCCGGGGGTATCTGTATAATATGATATCTATTTTGGCTGATGACAAGATGATCTAGAAGGGATATCAGACCTTTATTGCATATTTCTTGAATACCAAAGGTTCATTGTCTAAGATTGAGGAGATTCACACTATTAGTGAGTTCCCAGATGTTTTCCCTGAGGAGTTACCTGGGTTACCTCCAGATAGGGATGTCGAGTTTGAGATAGCAACCTATTCGGGATCTGCGCCAGTCTCCATGAACCCCTACCATATGGCTCCTAAAGAGCTTAATGAGTTGAAGATTCAGTTACAAGAGCTCATTGACCAAGGTTTTATCCGACCTAGCTCTTTACCTTGGGGAACTCTAGTCATGTTCGTAAAAAAGAAATATGGTTTTTTCAGGCTGTGTATTGATTACCGGAAGCTGAACAAGCTGACAGTAGAGAACAAATATCCTCTACCCAGGATTGATGACTTGTTTGATCAATTTCGGGGAGCCACAGTTTTCTCAAAGATTGATCTTCATTCTGGGTACTATCAGTTGAAGATAAAGGGATCGTATGTTGCGAAACGGTCAGTCACACTAGATATGGGCATTACGAGTTTCTAGTAATACTGTTTGGTCTAACTAATGATCTTATTGCCTTTTATGGATTTGATGAATCGCTTATTCTAGCCCCACTTAGATCAGTTTGTGGTGGTGTTCATCGATGACATCCTTGTCTACTCCCAGACTGAGGCAGAATATTCCAAGCATTTGAGGATTGTTCTGCAAACTCTCAGAGAGTATAGATTGTACGCCAAGTTGAGCAAGTGCAAATTTTGGCTCAACGAGGTGACTTTTCTCCGACATGTGGTATCGACTATCGGTATTCAGGTTGATCCGAGCAAGATAGAAGCCACTGTGAGTTGGAAGCAACCCAGGAATGTTTTTGAGATCCACAGTTTCTTGGGTCTAGCTGGGTATTATAGACTCTTCGTTGAGGGTTTTTCCATCATTGCTGCTCTTTTGACGAAGCTATTGTAGAAGAATGTTCCATACATATGGACAGATGCTCAACAGGATAGTTTTGAGAAATTGAAGACAACCCTAACGCAAGCTCCAGTTTTGACCCAACCCAAGTCGAGAAAGGATTTCACAGTTTATAGTGATGAATCGCACTTCGTACTTGGATGCGTTCTGATACAGGATGGCAAAGTGATTTCTTACGCGTCTCGTCAGTTGAGGCCGTATGAGTGTAACTATCCTACCCATGATCTAGAGTTGGGCGCTGTGGTCTTTGCCCTGAAGATTTGGAGACACTATCTTTATAGAGAGAAGTGTTATATCTATACAAATCATAAGAGTCTAAAGTACCTTCTTACACATAAAGAGCTTAATTTGAGACAACTTCGTTGGCTTGAGCTTCTCAAAGATTATCATTGTGAGATTAAGTATCACCCGGGGAAAGCCAACGTTGTTGCTAATGCTTTGAGCTGAAAGGTTGTTTCAGACTTGAGTTCGTTATTTGCTAGGATGAGTATATATGGTGATGATAGTTTACTGGCTGAGCTACAGGTTAAGCCGACTTTAGCTGAGGAGATTAAGACTAAACATCTTCTAGACAATTCTTTACTCACTGTCATACAGCAGGTTGAGTAGGGATCTACATCTGCTTATACTTTTGACTAGGATGGGGTCCTGTTCTTCAAGGGTTGTTATTGTGTACCGGATGATGACGAGTTGAAGCTGGCCATTCTCAATGAAGCTCATAGAAGCCCTTATACTATGCATCCTCGTGGGGACAAGATGTACCAGAATCTAAGGCAGAGATATCGTTGGGCTGGTATGAAGAAAGACATTTCTGATTATGTATCTTGGTGTTTGACTTGCCAGCAGGTTAAGGCAGAACACCAACATCCTTCTAGTCTATTGCAGCCCATTAGGATTCCTGAGTGGGTGATTATTGACCGACTCACTAAGTTAGCCTATTTTATTCCCGTGCGAGTTACTTATCCTCTAGAGAAGTTGGTTAAATTGTATATTTTGAGATTGTCAGACTTCATGGTGTACCTTTGTCTATCATTTCTGATCGAGATTCAAGGTTTACCTCCCGGTTTTGGAAGGCTTTATAGGAGGCCTTGGGCATACGTCTAAATTTTAGTACATCTTTTCATCTGCAGACTGTGGTCAGTCAAAGAGGGTGATTCAGATTCTAGAAGACATGTTATGGGGTTGTGTGATCGACTTTCGTGGCAGTTGGGAGGATTTCTTGCCCTTGGCCGAGTTTGCATATAATAACAATTATCAAGCTAGCATCTATATGGCACCGCATGAGGCTTTATATGGTCGTAAATGTCGTACTCCTATTTGTTGGACATAGTTGTATGATAGGAAGACCTTAGGCCCAAATTTGGTCCGAGAGGCCGAGGAGAGCATCAGATTGATCTATAATCGTCTGAAAGAGGCTTTTGATAGACTGAAATCCTATGCTGATCGGAGGAGGAAAGATATTGAGTTTGAGGTCGAGATCAGGTTTTTCTGAAAGTATCTTTATGGAAAAAAGGTTTTGAGATTTGGGCGCAAAAGCAAGTTGAGTCCAAGATTTATCGGGTGTACCGTATCCAGAAGAGAGTCAGACCTATTATTTATCAGCTTGAGTTGCCTCCCCAACTTAGTCGTATTCATGATGCATTTCATGTATCTATGTTGAGGCAGTACCATCCAGATCTGAGTCATGTCATTTAGGTTCATGATGTGGAGCTGAGGCCAGATTTATCATATAAGGATGAGCCTGTTCAGATTTTGGATCGAGATGAGAGAGTTTTGAGGAATTGACGTATTCCTGTGGTTAAAGTACATTGGAGTAATTGTGGTCCAGAAGAAGCGACGTAGGGGACTCTCGAGTCGATGGAAGAGCAGTTTCCACATTTGTTTGAGACAAGTAAATTTCAAGGCCAAACTTTCTTTTTAGGGGGAGAGTTGTAACACCTTAATTTAATAAGGCAAAAAAATAATAATAAAAATAATAAAAATAAAATAGAAATAATATAAAATGGGAAATAGCCGCTAAGGGGGATTGAACCCATAACCTTAAGCCTTCTAAACTAAGTACCCAACCGTCTGAGCTATTGCAACTCTTGGTGTTAAGCTTCCCCAACTTTATTTTATTCTATATGCTTCGGGTAATAAAATAATAAACAAATCAAAATATCACAACCACCCTCTTTATGGAAATTAATTAGGGCCATTTACCTAAAGGAAGAATACTATAACCTTCATCTCCCCCCACACTGACCTTTCACCTCCACAAATATACAAACTCCGACCACCGTCGATCTCCCTCACCGTCGTCTCCTGGCTGCCACCGCCATCGAGGTTGTGTTCCCCATCAAGCCCCGACCAAAACCCCTCAAGCCACTTGCACATTTACCGTCCTGATCGCCGGCAATTGGAGGTTTTAGGTTCGTCAAACCTAGAGTTTTTGCGCCCTCTATCCCTCGTCGTTTCCAGCCACCACAGGCCTCGGTTCGTGAAGTGGTGACCACCATCATCATCTCCAGGTTGCGGCGAGCAAAACCCTACCGTGGATCGTCTGATTGTCACCGTTAGAGGCCTCACCGGAGCTTCGTCGCTCTTAAGCCCCTTTGCTCTGACTTGGTAAGTTAGGTAAGAGTTTCAACTTTAAATTTGGGTTATTTGAGTTATTAGTTAAAAACTGACATTTTTGGCTTGATCGGAGGTGTTTTCCAGCAAAAGGGGCCGCGCATGGGCTTCACATACCATCCAGGGTGATTTCTGGCCACCTTGGACGGGGGCCATCAAACTGGCCCAGCCAGACCGGTAGACCGAGCCAACCGAACTGGCCCAAACCAAACCAGACTAGCTTGAGACCATTAATAAACCAAACCCATAACCTGACCTGTGACCGACCCAACCTGACCTGACCGAGTCAACCCGCTCGAGTTAACTCAGTGAGTCAACCCACCCGAGTTAACTTAGCGAGTCTAATCGACCAAGTTAGCCCAGTTGATTGATGATGTTAGTGTTGACTTTGACCATTGACCTCGGTGCTGACTTTGACCGATAACGTCAACATGACATCAGCATTGACTTTTACTTTGACAAAAAAGTCAACTTTTCCCGAAAAGCCCCATTTTATGTTTTTTGACGTATTGAGTCTGTTTTTGAAGTCTGTTTTGCGAATTTCTAACCCAAAATCCTCGAATTGGAAGTTGAACTGAACATGAATTCGTACTAAGTTATTTTATTTAAGGGAATTGTTGAATAAAGGACTAACATACAATATTAATTGTTTTATGGTACTAGAGTTTCTCCCGACCGTGCATCTGCCTAGCCCAACTCCTCTCGAAACGAGCGACAACGTGATCCCGTTGTGAGTCGTATGTATCAATGCATAGTGATTTATCCTAAAAAAAGATTATTCCTTTAATTTAAGACTCGTTATGTCTTAGGTTCTAGCACAACATCTGACCGACCCGATATTTTGAGGTGTGTTCCTTGAGTGCTATATACATGTTTTAAATTTTTTGTTTGAACTAATCATGTGCACATTACTGATAATTTCTAGTTTGCAAATCTTGACATGTTTCATGATTTTAAGTATGATAGTTTTATCTGTCTGATTTATGCCTAAGTACATGATTGAACAATATGCTCTCTGGTTATCGTTTTACAAAAATTAATTGTATGATTTAATATTTATCGTAATTACTATTGCTACTGATTACTAAAATTACTGCATAGACTATTTTTGGGGTACTTGGGATAGATATGATGTTTTCGCAGGTTCAGCCCTGATCTGGCTGGTAATTCCTTACCGTTACAGGTTCCTATGCTTCGGCTAGGGTGATTCATACCGTATATTACCTAAGGTATTCTCTTAAGGTGGCACCTATGCCCAATGGGCATGGGTTAATGCCCTAATAGATGCAGTTCTGGGAACTGCATACTGGAGTTTGGATGGAGGGTAGATAGGGACTTAAATTAAACCATATTGCTTCTTGAATCACATGTTTTGAAATAAAAATGTTTACCGTATTGTTTGTAGTACATGTTTTTACTTGCACTATTGGGACACGCTGAGCTCCCTAGCTCACACCCCAAATTTTCTCCATTTTGGATAGGCTACCCTGTACCTGACATTGGAGGATCGACACATTCTATACTTCAGGTAGTTTGTAATGTTTCTATCCACCTTTTTGTTCTTTCAGGATGACATGTGCCTATATTTTGGGGATGTAAGTAAATTGTGGCATTAGTTTTTGCTGCTATATTTGATACTACTGATTTTGTAACTACTATCTGATATGCTATTATATTTTCAAACTAGATACTTGAATTTTACGACATGCTTCCTACTTGGGTTTTATTTAGATGAGTTGTGCCCTTTTAGACTTGGTCATTCCGTATAGGCGGTCTAAAAGGTTACATCCTCGAATCCCCTAATCCCTAAACTAATCCTATAACCCCAAACACTCAATTTGAAACATATATTATACCCATAAACCCTAAACCTCAACCCTTAAATCTTACAATCACTAATGATTAAAGTACATACATAATCCCCTAATCCCTAAACTAATCCCATAACTCCAAATACTCAACTTAACACATTTACCCTTAAACCCCGTACCTCAACACCTAAATCTTCCAATCACTAATAATTAAAGTGCAAACATAATCCCCTAATCCTTAAACTAATCCCATAACCCCAAACACTAAACTTGACATATTTACACCTAAACCCCAAACCTCAACCCCAAAATCTTACAATCACTAATAATTAAAGTGCAAGACTAATCACATAATCCCATAACGCCAAACAATAATAATTTAATACATTGACACCGTTTTTCATCATTGCCGAAATAAATTGGGCCTTCAAAAGCCCGTCAAACGTTTTAATTATTAAGCAATTTTATGAAGGATGATCTAATTAAAAAAACCTAAACCTAAAGGTCTAATGAAACTAAACTAAATTTGGGACTAAAATGAATCAAACTAAAACTAAAGAATAAAAAAGGACTTAAGTGTAAAGCTCCTAAACTAGTAATGGCCTAATCCACTAATAACTCCTTAAAAAATGTGCGGGCAAGATTCCCTTCTTTTGTTACATCAATTGACAATTTTTTAAATATGGGCGGGCTACGGGCAAATCAACTTGAAAAATGGGAGGGCAGGTTTTTACATTTTAGGGATTAAAATAAAATACAAAAAATAAATAGGGGTCAATTTGGAGTAAAAATTAAATTTTATGGACTAGAATAAATTGGACTAAATTGTCAAAAATATAAATAAATACGAGGCAATTTTGACTTAAAATTAAAATGTAGGGACTAGAATAAACAAAAATATTATTAGACTAAATTACCAAAAATAAAAATTCTACTAATTCCCTCCAAAATTTTGGGTGGCTTGTTCCTCTAATTCCCTCCAAAATTTTGGGTGGCTTTTATCCCTTCAAAAAATTTAGACTAAAAGTAAATTAATCTAAAACCTAAAAAATGAGTGGCTTATTTCCCTCCAAAATTGTCTTTTTCTTTTACAATCAATTGTTTTTAGTTTAATTTAACTGAGTCTCAACTTAGATTAATTTAATTAAAATTCCACATTTTGTTTTAGAATTCTTTTAAGGGTAATCTTCACCCGTGGTCCATTTTGTTTGGGGTTTGTTCTATTTTGGTCACCTGAATTCAAAAAAGATTGTTCTTGTCACTTACGTTTTCAATCGTGTCTATTTTGGTCCCTTGACCGTTAACCTCTGTTAATAAAAAAATTAATTTCTAATTTAACCCCCCAAACTTTCAAAACTTTATTTTCGCCATCTTCCCCGAAAAGATAAAAATTTTATTTCTCCACTCACCCCCCGATCTTGACCCTCTTTTTATCGCCATGGGTCTGCCACTCTCCTCTGCCCCAAAGCGTCCACAACGGGAATAATGGAATGCTTGTTGCTGAAGAAAATTTATTGACCACGTCGACTAGTGGATCTGCTAATGCAGCTACAATAATGGAATGCATGTTTCCTATTTCTAATTAAATGCTAATGAAAAATAACCTCGTACCTAATTCTATTTGGTATGGTAACTTTGATTGTGAATAAATGATCACCACGTATAGATGGTTTGTTCAGCTTTGGTGAGCCTTTTTTTGCAAGGACTAATGCATCCCCTGGTTGAGTCCCAGGTGGGATCTGTAGGTCAGTTACCCCTTCCACTGTTTTCACCCGTTTTAGTGAAAATAAGTCAAATATTTAACAAAGTTATGTTCTCTGGCTCTTCATTTTTCTTGAAGTACCCAACACTCACATCACAAGCATATTTGAACATGAGTATAGTGATATGGTCCTCGAAGAACTCTCCACACAGATAGAAATCTTGAAAAAATTGAACACATCTATGCAAGATACATTACCAACGCTCAAATGTCCGAGTAACACAGTAATAAAGAAAAGTGGTGATGGAAAAATAGGAATATATCTGTCACCAACATACATATTTATATAGCGTTAACAAACCAAAATTTAGCAGATATAGCTAAGGAAACCAAAACAACTTCTTACATTGAAGTTGTTCTAGTTTATAGCACCTTGAGAACGTATTTATAAGGTAATGGATAATGGGTAAGAATAGGGTTGTAGAGTAAATTATTGAACCAAATAAGAACCAAACAATCCAAGAGAAAATCTACAGCCTCATATGTTTACCACATGCAAAATTACTCTCCAAAACAATGCATGAATGAGGAAAAATAGATGTTTTTTCACTCAAAACTTTTGCATTTAATTTAGAAGAATCGATATGAAAATGAAAGCATCAAGGATTAAATGCACGAATATATATAGAGACCAGAGAACTACCTTGACAACAGACCCCAATATGGCATCAAGGTAGCTAATGGACACCGTCGAAGAAAGATTTATGCCATCTCTTTGAATTCCTGGGACCTCTTGAACATCTAGATATGCATAAAGATCCCCTGGAGGGACCCTGCAAAAACCAAAAAGCTCTTTGTATTCAACAATAAGAGAAATAGGAAACATGCATTCTATTATTGCAGCCGCATTTGCAGATCCACTAGTCGACGCGGTCGATAACTTTTCTTCAGCAACAAGCATTCCATTTTTCCCGCCGTGGACGCTTTGGGGCGGAGCAGAGTGGCGGACCCATGTGGTGGAAAGAAGGTCAGGATCGGGTGGTGGGCGGAGAAATAAAATTTTCAAGTTTTTGGGGAAGATGGTGAAAAATAAAGTTTTGAAAGTTTAGGGGTTAAATTAGAAATTAATTTTTTATTAACGAAGGTTAACGACCAAGGGACCAACATAGACACGATTCAAAATGTAAGTGGCAAGAATGATCTTTTTTGAATTCGAGTGACCAAAATAAAACAAACCCCAAACAAAAAGGACCATGAGTGAAGATTACCCTCTTTTAATTATGTTCGTAATTTATGCTTCTAGATTTTAGTTTAGCTCAATTAGATCCTAAGTTTAATAAGTTAATTTAATTCAGACATTATTATTATTATTATAACATATAATAAACTTTGATTAAATATGCACAAAATTTTGATATGGATGTAAACATGTAATTGTACACATGATAACATCAACATGAAAGTTAAAACTTTAATTTAGTTCAAACTTAGTAGTTCAAACTTGACAAATAATTTATATTGAATGAGTTACTAAGCATATTGAATTATTACTAAGCATTGAATTATTTAACAAAATTTCAAACTTAGTAGAGTCAAATGAATATCTAAATCCAATCTTTCCCCCTTTTTTATATTTTAAATTGATTATATATGTATATATAACAAAAAGATTATTTAACACTTTAAATTGATTTAAAAAATTAATATTTTACATTTACCAACACTTAATAGTTTACATTTATCAACACTTTAAATTCATCGAATCATAGGCTTCCTCAATTACATGTCAGGTAAATCAAGCCAGGTCAATGTTAGTTCAGGTCAACAACAGGTCAGGTTCAAAACAAGTCGGGTTCAAAACAGGTCGGGTAAAATCAGATCTCGGGTTGATTCAATTGGGTAATATCGGTTATCTGCCAGGTTAGTCTCGGGTTCAGGTTTGTTTCAGTCGGATGCAGGTCGAGTTTTGGGTCCACAGTAATAGGTTCAATTTGGGTTTGGGTTGTTCTCGGTCGAATGCAGGTCAGGTTCGGTTACTACAATAGCAGGTCCAACTCGGGTTCAGGTCAACAACAGTCGGTTACAGATCGGTTTTAGGTTATCGTATCCTGGGGTCAAACCAAGTTCTGACTCGAGCAGGTTTCAGCCGGGTTTTCAGGTCATGTTAGCTTTTTACATCCTACTTGTGAATGTACTTGCATCTATCTATATTATTTTATGATTTTATTTCCTTTGTTATACGTGTATATATCCTTTTTTTTGGCATGAAGTAACTTCTATAATTCAATATAATTTATAAGGGTAGTTTCGCGGTGAGGTGGTAAAACTTAAGGCTAAAATAAAGCTGACCGATTCAATAGGTAGAATGTTTGTACATAAATTCTTACGCGTCGGTTATATAAATATTTATCGTAACTGTAAAGAAAACGATATTTACACAAAGTCTTACAACGTAAGAAATTATATACTAACATAAATGCTAACCCGATAACATTAACACTTACAAAACTCATAAAATGTAAGAAAATATGCAACAACACAAATTCTTACCCGAGGCCACTCAATTCAGAACTAACTCAACTTATGGTAAGCATTTGTGTAGCCACACAAAGGGTTACAAGATAACATTTTTTTTCTTACAAAAATTATGAGTGTTTGAGTAGCTACATAAATTATTACAGAATATACATAATTTTTACCAAAAAAGGTAAGCAAAAGTGTACGTACACAAATTCTTACCCGAGATACCCAATCCAAAACGAGCTTAACTTATGGTAAGCATTTCTGTAGCCACACAAAGGGCTACAAGATAATCTTTTCTTCTTACAAAATTTATGAGAATTTGAGTAGCTACGTAAATTATTACACAATATACATAATTAGTTACAAAAATGTAAGGAAAAGTGTAAGTACTCAAGTTCTTACCCGAGATCACCCAAACCAAAACGAGCTCAACTTGTGGTAAGCATTTGTGTAGCCACATAAAAGGGTACAAGATAACCTTTTTTCTTACAAAAATTATGAGAATTTGAGTAGCTACATAAATTATAACACAATATAGATAATTTGTTAAAAAATGTAAGGAAAAATGTAAGTACTCAAATTCTTACTCGAGATCACCTAATCCAAAACGAGCTCAACTTATGGTAAGCATTTGTGTAGCCAGACAAAGGGATACAAGATAACCTTTTTTCTTACAAAAATTATTAGAGTTTGAGTAGCTACATAAATTATTACAAAAATATATGTAATTTGTTATAGAAAAGGTAAGCAAAAATGTACGTATACAAATTCTTACCCGAGATCACCTGATCCAAAACGAGATGAACTTATGGTAAGCATTTGTGTAGCCACACAAAGGGCTACAAGATAACATTTTTTCTTACAAAAATTATGAGAATTTGATTAGCTACATAAATTATTATAGAATATACATAATTGGTTGCAAAAAACGTAAGGAAAAATGTAAGTCACAAATTCTTCCTCGATATCACCCAATCCAAAATGAGCACAACTTATGGTAAGCATTTCTGTAGGCTCACAAAGAGCTACAAGTTATCATTTTTTCTTATAGAAATTATAAGAGTTTGAGTAGCTACATAAATTATTATAGAATATACATAATACGTTACAAGAAATATAAGGTAATGTGTAAAAACACAATTTTTTACTCGAGGTCACCTAATCCATAAGTAGTTCAACTTATAATAAGCATTTGTGTAGCCATACAAATGGTTACAAGATAACATTTTTTCTTAAAAATAATGAGAATTTGCGTAGCTACATAAAATATTACAGGCTATACATAATTTGTTACAAGAAATATTATGAAAAGTGTAACTAACAATTTCTTATCATATTTTTAAGGCTTCCGGTTAACCTATTTATCTTTTACCCTTTTTTTATTTATGTATATACACAAATTCTTACTGACTTTTATAAGAATTCATGTACCTACACAAATTTTTACAAAAATGATAAGAAATTGTATTTCGCCTCATTTTAGCCTCATTTTGGCCCGCCCATCACCTTAGAATTGCCCAATTTTTTAGGAATCATGTTTCAAAACTTTTCTAATTTAAATTAAGTGGAAATTTGATTTAGACAATGGAAGCAGAAAAAATGCACGACATCATCATTAATTAACATATTTTTTTGTACACAAAGTCCCTAATATAATCAAATATCAAACTGTATCGAAAATATGCATTCAAAATAACAATGGAAACTGAGATAAATACCATTAGGCAATCAAAGATGTTTTTCAAATAAATGATTCACTCTATGTTAAAAAAAGTAATAATGTATAGGACGAGTTTTGAACGGGAGACGCACATCTCTACATACTACTAATGCTACATACGGCTACACATTATTATTTTAATAACTTTTAAATAAATATTATTTTTTAAAGATTTGACATATAGTTAATCTTACTTCAAAACAAGATTAGAATTTTTTGATATTTAAGGATTAGAGTTTGGATTAAGAGTTATCGCTACTTAAATGGCGACCGGCAGTTGGCTTAGATTATAATTTGGTTGGTCGATCTTGACTCATCCTAGATTCAATACATCTTTTTTCATTCTTTTCATTTGGTCTGTTTTGTTAGGAAAGACTTAGATTAGATTTTGTGAATTTTGATTCTTACGTTTATTCTAACCAATCATTTTTATGGATTTTATTGGAAAAATTGGGACTGAATCTAATTTAACGAAATATCCAAATCCTAAACCCCGTATACTTAATCTATAATCTTTAAATTCTCGAACTCTAATTCTAATTTTATTTTAAAATATAATTAATTACATGTTGAGTTTCTAAAAAATCTAATATTTATTTAAAAGTCAATAAAACTTAATAGTATATAATAGTGTGTAGCATTAGTGATGTGTAGCGGTATGCGTTGCCTGTTTTAGATTTTCTAATGAATAACAGATTAGTTTCAACATTGGGTTTCCTTGTAATGTAGCTGAGAATACTTTGAATCATCACTTGTTTTAGAGACTTTTAGTATTTTATGATGCGACAAAATGTAGATTGTACTTTGAATCATCACTTGTTTTAGAGACTTTTAGTATTTTATGATGCGACAAAATGTAGATTGTTCGATCCGATATCATCACTAAACTACTCGATTCTTAATTACAATGCTTGATCTGCATAAAATGTCAGTAACATCACTTTTTGAGGAAGGATAAATGAATTGAAATTTGTTACAGAACATCAAACATATCATCACAAAATAAAACACAAAAATAACAAAATAGCAAAAGGATGAGACAATAGAGAAGAGACGTGCTACGATGAAAGGACAATCGACGACATGAGGAGAATGGATGAGATGGGATAGTTAGTGGCATGGCAATAGGGACGAATTGTCGGCAAAATTCACCATATATTGACCATTGTATTATAGAGGAAGAATCTCTTGTCTTGATATCTCTTTCTGTAAGGTACCATCGAGCCTAAATTCAACCATAACATTGTATTCTCTTAAGTGCAATCGGATGCTACTTCTCGCGGCTTCCAAAGTTACCTAATCTTCAACCTGGAGCTTAACTAATAAAATAGATGATCATATGGATCGATAATTACAATCATTCACGCAAAAATCCGACTCAGAACTTCCTTGGTGAACAAGTACTCAAAATTTCTCGATATTGGAGTAGACACGACATTTCGTCTTCTCGAACAAAAATACAACCCTAAAAAATAACAAAACGTCCTCGAAGATCACAAAATCTTACTCGACTTTAATCAAGTCAGCACCATTGTCACAACAAAAACAAGTCTCACGCAGGTCAAATCTCCACCAATGTTCCTTTGGCTCTTTCCAAGGAAATTGCGATACAAATCAAAAGCATTTACGAAGTCTCAAACCCTTACCTCCTAAACTGATCACACGATAAC
This sequence comes from Hibiscus mutabilis, assembly GCA_019671005.1. Lineage (NCBI taxonomy): Eukaryota > Viridiplantae > Streptophyta > Magnoliopsida > Malvales > Malvaceae > Hibiscus > Hibiscus mutabilis. Next base: position 29,020,224 of record CM033714.1, read on the forward strand.
TAGCCTTTCCCACACAAGTTCATTAAGGTAATTATCTTGTTAACACTTATATGCCCATATTCCTCATACACTCACTCGTGTCACGCAAAGCATCAAACTTATATTCGAGAGACAATATAGTGGCCCTACCCTATCATTGATGAAACATCTCAAACGTCACTGCAGACATCAACCTTTAATACGATACATCTTAGAGAGAGAGAAAACCTTATTATGAAATTCATTTCAAAATTACTAGCCTTCAACACTTTAACTATAAGCATCTCATTCTTGATCCAATACTGGAAAAACACAAATATACTTCCCAATCGGTTAAACTAGTCATCCACCTTAGGAGACAAGTAACGGTCTTTCACTGTCACTTAACAAGCTACCAATGGTTTGAGAATCACCTCAACGAACCAACTTCTTACCAGCGAACAAGCCTGGTTCTCCCTTGGGTGAAACACTTAGACAAAAGAAATCTCGCGACAGTTGAGTGGTGCCTGCAAGAAAGAATCTTCGACTCTATCAATTGGGTTTCGATTGAGGGTCATCGACAATGGAAGAGTCACACCGACATCCAACTGTTAATAAATTTTTTAACATTTACTCACATTCTTGACAGGGAGAAAATCTTAGCGACTCCTCCAAAAAGCACACTGAATACTTTGTCAGTCTGAAAGCTCTTGAGCGTTGAACTTCACACATTGGCATCTTCTAAATGGTCAAACATGTCCCACAAATCCTGTAACACCCCTTAGCCGGTTTAGAAGTTAACACAAATATACTTCCCAATCGGTTAAACTAGTCATCCACCTTAGGAGACAAGTAACGGTCTTTCACTGTCACTTAACAAGCTACCAATGGTTTGAGAATCACCTCAACGAACCAACTTCTTACCAAAACAAGTTTGGTTCTCCGAAAAAGTGAAATACTTAGACAAAATAAAAAAATTTGAGTTGAAATAAGAGAAAAAATCAAATCTTTAGACTCTATCAATTGGGTTATTTTCATCGACAAAAATAAAAGGCACATTTTCCAACTGACCTTACCTTAACATTTACTCACATTCTTGACAGGGAGAAAATCTTAGCGACTCCTCCAAAAAGCACACTGAATACTTTGTCGGTTCAAGACTCTTTAATAGAACTTCAAATAAAATTGGCATCTTCTAAATGGTCAAACATGTCCCACAAATCCTGTAACACCCCTTAGCCGGTTTAGAAGTTAAACCTATTTAAGAAGTATTACAAGCAAACACAACATACAATAGTCAAACAAAAGAGAACAATCAAGGTATACTAGAGAAGATAAAACCAATCTTTAACATTTTAGGGACTAAATTTTTCATGTTGATTATATAGGTGACCTTAAATTAGATTCTAAACCTCTATTAGACCTGCAGCAAGTTAGGCCAATTAGATTAACTCATCTCATTCGAAAAATGACACCTTAGGGTTTTTATCTTAACAAATACATCCTTAATTACTCCAATTCCAATCTCGTTCGAATTATTACTTAAGAAACAAGGAAGATCTATAGATCAATTTCTTAGGACTAGTTCAAAATAAAGAAGGTGCTAAAACATTACCTAATCCTAGGGGTGTTCATATTCGGGTACCCGGGTTTTCGGGTACCAAAAAGTCAGCTCGTGACCCGGCCCATAAGAACCAGGTACTTGCAAATCGAGTACCCGCAAAATTGGGTATCGAGTACCCGATTTACTTTTTATATTTTTTTAAAATTTATTTTTATAAAAAAATACATAGGAAACACATAAAATTTCATGATATATATTTCAAACACAAAAATTATTGATTTGAGGTTAGTTTTAAGAGAGAAATATATATATATATATATATTAAATTTTATCGACAAAAGAAGATATTAATCTCGATCATGATTTTTCTTTTGAATCTCATATTGACAAATTAATATAAATATTTTAAAAAAAATCAAAACTTAAAAGTATATAATATAAGTATAAAAAGAAGTTAGGGATTTAAAATTAATTTTAGGGAAAATAGTAAGAAACATAAAATAAAAATATAATTTAAAATATATATATATATTAAAATTAGCGGGTCGGGTACCCAGTTATAAAAAAAATTTTGACCCTGACCCGGCCCGACTACCCGGGAAAAATTACGGGTAGGGTACCCGGCCCGAAAAATTTGGGTATTTTATTATAAATACCCATTAATTTTTAATCGGGTAGGCGAGTCGACAGGTCGGATATTTTTAAACACCCCTACCTAATCCCATGGAATTACTACTAACTTTACAATATTCATTCTGTTAACATGTATAATCCATTTGAGACTTTTGGACCTTAAGATCCTAATTCTTGACATCTAACTTGTTATGCTCATAAAAAGACTATATAAATACCCATTATTGTAACCAACCAAACAAGACAGGGAAATGTATTGGCTAAACAAGCAATTAATCAAACAACATATAGAAGAACACTCCAAACCATTTGAACAAGCATGGACAAATTTCCTATATATATTAACTAGCTAACAAGCATCTCATAACATAACAAGCATTCTAGACCCATTTTTAGACTTGTTCAAATCATATAAGTGTCCCATTCAATCACTCATGACCTTATCACATTCATTATTAACCAGACTAATTCAAACTTTAACTAATCAACTACCACCAAACATTAAGAGGCCATTTGCACATATTTACACCCAAATTCGAATGCTCACGAGCATTATTTAAGAACTTATCAAAAATCTATATGCAATTACAAACATGTTGCCACCTTACTAATAGTTCTAATAAAATCTTACTAAGCATGCATATAGTACTTGAGATCTTGATCAGCTTTATGACAAAGGAATCCATAGACAACCTAAACAAACAAGACTTACTAAGTAAGAATTCACTTAGTGAGGTAGCAAGGTCAAAGAAATATAATACAAACATTACAACAAAAGATTTTTCACCAATATAATCTATTTAGATTCAAGATATGCTATATACGTGATCGATTAACCATTTCTTTTAAGCATAGAGGTAAGTCGGGTACTTAAGTTCACTTATTCCATACTCAAAGAATTTATGACACATTCCCGTACCAAACATAAAACCAAACTATCTTATTACAAAAAAGGGTAGAAAGTACCAATTTATTTCTTACTTAGTATACAAGTAACTCAATTTCCTTGTAGTTGTTTAGTACTTTAATTTTAAGAAATCACTTTATTAACCTTTATTATCAAGTAAACCTATTTCACTTGTATATTTTTTGTTTAAAACATCCATAATACCACTAATTCACGAGTACACACACACACACACACACACATATGTATATATATATATAACAGTCCAATATGTACTTGTATATATATTCAAAACAATCTTGAATTCATGTGCATACATATATATGTTCAAAACAGTCAAATACATACTTGTTTATATTCAAAACAGTCCACAATTGATGTGTATACAAATATATGTTAAAAAACAGTCCAATACATACTTGTATTTATTCAAAACAGTCCACAATCCATGTGTATACATATATATGTTCAAAACAGTCCAATACATGCTTGTATTCATTCAAAACAGTCCACAATTCATGTGTATACATATATATATTCAAGACAGTCCAATACATGCTTGTATTCGTTCAATATAGTCCACAATTCATGTGTATACATATATATGTTCAAAACAGTCCAATACATGCTTGTATTCATTCAAAACAGTCCACAATTCTTGTGTGTATATATATATATATATATATATATATGTTCAAAACAGACCAACATATGGTTGTATTCATTCAAAGCAGTCCATAATTCATGTGCGTATATATATATGTTCAAAACAGTCCAAAACATGTTTGTATTCATTCAAAACAGTCCACAATATTTCGAACATAGCATTTCATATACATGTGTTACTTATCATATAAGTTATCAAGCCTAGCATATCATAAACATGATTTACTTATCTTATAAACTCTCAAACATAACATATCATAAACATGTGTTACTTGTCTCATAAGTTATCAAAATAATTCACTAGTTAAATTTGCAAATTTCATGTTTTGTCTTTAATATAGCCTTGAGAATCAAGTAGGCTAGGTATACGAATCCCCAACCAACTGTCGCCAAACAAAATGGTACTCAAAGTACCAGTCAATCCCTCCTACTGTCGTAAAGTGACCACAACACTTCCCTCCTACTGTCATCAAATAAGGACTGTAGTCCACCCAAACACGAGCTCTATAGACTCAATGGCATGCCAACTATACCTAAGACTGACAAAATGAGCATAGCTCCTTATCAGAATATCATATCAACAAAGCTTATTATCCTTTCACATTAGGCACGTATTCAAATCATGTGAATTTCCCAATACATTATTCATCTTATTCGAATAGTAGTATAACATAAACTACTATCAAGCATATTCAAGTTTAGATAGTTTTCAATTCACGAATATCTTCAAAACAAGCATAGTACATCTTATTTTATCCTTACCATTTAATTACTTACCTCAATCCAAGCTCATTTAAGCATTGCTTAGTACAAGAATAAGATAACATAATTAAAACTACAAAGATGCTCAGGAAGGCTTATAGCCTATCTCGAGACATTAAACTACACTCACAGTATATCCGAGTTAAGTTTGTTCCCGAATTACTATTCTAGATTGTCCCTCTACAGCTTTACCTGCTTTGGACCTTGCTTCCTCTACTATTTCTTGGTCGACAATACACATGCATTAAAATTTTACTTATACACATGTGAGTGTGCAAAAACAGTCCACTATATACTCATGTAGGCATCAAACAATTTTAGATTCATATACATACATATGTATGTATAAAACAAAAAATGCACTCATATATGCACAAAACAATTTAAGATACATATGCATACTTATGTATATACAAAATAGTCCAAGACATGTACAAAACAGTTCAAGATACATGTATACATGTATTTGCATCGAAACAGTCCAATTTCACATGTTTACATGTACATGTACCAAAACAGTCTATCATATATTCATACATACACAACACAGTCCAATTATACTTATATACATATTTATACACACCAAAACAATCCAAAATTTTATAAAACAGCCCCCTCTAGATTTTAATATGCAAAACAACCCCTAGTATCAATAAAACAGTCCCACATTTTTGCAAAACAATCCTCGAACAACCTTCGATTGATTAAACAACCCCTCCCCTATTTTTTAACAATTCAAAACAATTTCAAAAGTCGTTTTCTTAAACTCAAATCAGTCCTAATTGAATACTAACAAGCATTGTGATCCACGTCAAGTTCAAGCACAACCCTTTTCATTCAATTTCAGCTATTAACATCAATATACATCCAATTCTCAAGATGTTACCAAAATTTAACACATGTAAGCAAGCTTTCAAGGCTATCCAACTTGTCAAAAACAACATAGAATCAAGACAACCAATTATTGGTTTCCAATCTAATGAAACAACCCCTAGATGAACTGTCTTGATTCACAAAAATCTGGATTTCATCACTATCATGCATGAGAGACCAATTCAAGTTTCAATGGAATTATTTAGCTAAATTTAAGATCTAACCGAATGCTCAACTGTCCTTATTTCATAGAGTTCAAAATCAGAAATCTCACACACCAATTATACTTACAAATTCACAAGATCAATGGCAAATATCAAGTATACCATTCGACAAATAGAGGGAATTATATATATATCATGTTCTTCTAACAATCAATTACTACATGAAATATTAAGGAAGCATATAATAGAATCTAACATACTTTTCTTAAATTAAAAGAAAGGTAAAGAGCTTTTACCTTTATTTTTAATTCATTCAAAAGCTGGTCTAACCGTTTGAATCAAGAAGATTCAATGAATTTGTGTAAACTCTCTGACTCTCTCTACTGTGGTTCGATTGAAATGAAGAAGATGAAAGGGATATCATCCCTTGTTCTCTTCACCGAATCCTCTCACCCTCATGCCCTATTCCTTTGACATTTGTAAAGACCACAAGATAAAGTTTTATTAGCATTCAATCTTCCACTATTCCAAGTTTCTTGGTTTAATCCATTAAAGAATGGGCACTCATTCTTTCTCTCTTTTCAATTTAGTCCTTGACCCTTATTTAATCTAGATCTACAAAATGAAAATGGAATTTAGAATACATTGAAATGGTAACATTCTACTAAGCCAGTCTTTGGGGTATTACAAACCCGTTGTGCCATTTTCCAAAAAACCACTACAAAAATCACGATAAAAAAACAACAATTTAACATTCCAATTAACAAAGGTTGGGTTCTCTTGAGGTCTCGAAGCCTCGAACACAACTCTTGATATAACTGGCTAGCATCGCACATGATTTAACCAAATCAATTTTCAAGGTGCAACAACTCTCTAGGATGTAGCTCTATAAACCTGCAGAACATCTAACTTCTTTCACACTCAAGCGAACCAGTGGATTCTGATTCCACTATCTCCAAGAAATACCCTTGAGAAGGGCGATGATACTTCCCAAGTATCAACGAGACTCATTTTAAGCGAACAAAGGGTCCTCCAACCAACGTGCATCCACTGATTGATTTTGAAAGTGAGTTATCCATACCCTCATCACAAACATTATTCACGCATAACGATGAAGATTCTTTACCACCAACTCTCATAACATATATGAAAGCTTCAAAATGACTACGACACACAACGAAGACACCATTCAGGTGGTGAGAGGATGACACATCCTCGACTCCAACATCATTCAACTAACTCGCATCTCAATAGTCAGGGGTGACTTCACCCCCGAAACCGTTTCCATGAGTGGTTCACAATTTAACTTGGCCCTCTCAGCCATGATCATAACCATCTTAGCATCGCAATGTTGGATGCACTATCAGGATTTATGTCTTAAGGAGTACGAACTTAATTTAAGGGCTTGTATTTGCTAGACACCTTACTAAAAAACCTATACCACCCCGGTGTTTCCTAGAACCAGCTAAACCTAAGCTTTGATACCACTAAATGTAACACCCTAAACTCAGATGTCATATTTGGGTCTTAAGCCCAAACCTGTTACCATAAAATTTCTCAAATTGTGTTTAGCCCAACAAAGTATTTCTCAAAAACATTTAAATCCAACAATTGAAAATATAGATAAATAATCAAAATGTTACAAAGGAGCTCCAATTTAATTTAAAATATTTGAACATTCGATTTGATTAATACAATTTCAAAAATAAGGATTATAGACTCCAACACGTATGGTCCTATGAATATACAGGCTACTAAACACAAGTATCATACTTAAAAATCACCACATGCTAGAATCTCGTATTGATAGTGCTCCTCGATCCCATGATCCAACTATCAACCTATTCAAGGAAACAATGATTTTGAGTGTTGATCTTAAAAGCTTAGTGTTACACATCTACTCTACTATACTTCATGCTAATCATAAACATTAGCATGCAAGCTAGTACGAGCAATAAGGAGAGATAAAAAATATGTGGCGCTACCATTAGTCGCCTAAACACATGCTATTATCATTGACAAATCATACATGGCACACAAGGCCCAACCATACTCAGGGTCTCACAGACCATCCGACCAAAAAGACATAAGGATTTAACCACAAATAGTGGTAGTCAAACCTATTTAGCCCATAACCGCTAAGACATCAGGATAGCCATACATGTACTCGGGACCACAAAGACATCGAGTACCTCACACGGTATTTGGAATCACTTAGACATCGAATACCATACCATGCTACCCATCGAAGACCATCAAGACATCAGACAGTGCATGCATATACCAGAAACACAAAGACATTGGGTGCCAAACCATGCTATTCCTGAGACCACAAAGACTTCAGCTAGCGCATGCCACATACCCAAGACCACTAAGACGCCAGGTAGTGAATATCACCTGCTCGAAAACACCTAGCCATCGAGTAGCGAGTGCCACTCGGGACCACCTAGACATCGAGTGCACACGAAGAAAGGAACAAGTACTACAGTAGGATTCTTGTGTATCTGAATATCATCAATCAAATATGGAATCAATCAAATGTCTGCCCGACATACGAGCAACGCAATCCCATAGATATCCTATTGTTGCTAATCATCAACGTGTCATTAATTTTACATTACCGAGTTTTTATTACATTATGGAAGAATATAGAATTAATCTCATTTATTATATCCATTAATCCATATTCATTAATTCATTAATCAAACAATTAATCTTCCACCTCGATTCCCATCTTTAGCTAGCATTGTAGGTTATTCAGTTTAGTGCGTATCAGTACTTAAACATGAGTATCAATACGATATCCCTAGGTACTGGTACTCACACGCGTACCAATACTAATATTGCTTACTGAAAATCTTCAATTTCCACAAGTACTAGTATGGTTCGACTCATACCGATACGACCCCTAAACGCGTACCAGTACAATCGAACCTTGTATCAATACCCTACTCACAGTTCGTACCATTTCCCTGAATTACGATAATACAACGCTTATCCGATCCCTAAAGCTTATAAAAGTCATTAGGGTTTATTTACTAACACATTCTACCAATTAATATTAATTACCAACTTCATAAACATTCAATGTTCTATTTATCTCTTAAGTATAGTTTCCATTAATTTATGTCAAATCATTCGAACTGGCATACAAGTATCACAATTATTAATCAATCAACCAATCATCAAATAATTATACTGGTATCTCAAACGACTCCATATGGTCTCTAAAGTCTCTATGAGTCTCGACATATTCATAACATCATCATGCATCACACATATATCAAGTCTCATTATACCGGTCTATAAACATGCTTATTTATAGTCTACCTATTTTGCAGACACTAACACGTAAAGCTATCACATTTATGATGCTCATGAAACAGTTAAAGTTCGAGGTGTACTAACCTTAAGCCAAAGTGATAAATCCTCATCTAAGCTGCTCCAATTGTCACTTTAATTCCAATACTCGAGTCCAAAAATGTATCCCCTTCGACCCAGCCTAGACGCTAGACCGAACCGAGCGAGCTACATTAGGTTTGCCGAAACAAACCTAAAAAGATTAAAGTCGAATTGCGTCCATTTTTTCTTTTATCTTATCTAGTTGCACATATTAACCTATGGTGTGCATACGGGCAGCGGGTGATAACTCAACTTAATCAGGTGTCGATTCGACATCCAATTGCACTCAATTGCAATTTAGTCCCTAAATTACAATTCTAGAAAATTACAAGGTCTTAACTCATTTTGAAGTTACCAATCCTTAATTAGTCAAATTACATGCTCATAGGTCAATTACCAGCTTGAAACAACCATCCAATTGCATACATAACAATCAGGGACAAAAATGAAAGAATCAGAATTTCCAAACATCACTTTAACTAACTTAACCGCTGGCTGTATCGGTACACATGCAAGTGTATTGGTACGGTTATATATTTCCAAAAACTCAGATTCCATTATCTCAAACCCGTACCAAAACACTCATTTAAGTATAAAAACGCCTAGCCAAAAAGCCTACTCCCGTACCAGAACAGTTGCTCAAGTATCGAAACAAACTGAAACGGTTGCTCAAGTACCAAAACAGACCCTTGGAAAACACTTATCTGTTTCAGTACAGGATCAAGCGTTCTGAAATGCCTGGAACCAGCAGGTCCCAATTTGCTAGTTTAACACGCTTTTAAGGATTCAAACTTATCCTAACATACTTCAAGAATATACACAAAATTACTAAGGATCAACTCTTAGCATAACACCACAGAAACATCATCATCAATTCATGGCATCATGCTTCAAAAGATAAACTAGAGGCAGGCTTCCTAGAGATTAAACCATTCAACTTTTGAAACATAAAATCAAAGCCACAACCAACATAAAAGGCCAATTACAAAATCAAAGCAGCATTACAATCATGCTTAAACATAGAGTTTCTCAAAACCCTCCCAAATCAACAATGAAACCCCATTTCCTTTATTACTACAAGTCTAGTTCAAAATACGTTCAATAGCTGAAGTCCTTGGATATCCTTCGTTTGCTTATTGTCTTTAAACCGTTAATTCCCTACATTGATGGACAAAGAGAGCATAAGTGTTACCTCTCCAAAAGTACTATTTTTAATGACAATCTTACAATGCTTTTGCTTGTTTTTAGGTACATTTAGTTGCATTAGGATATTAAAATCATGCATTTACATAAGGAGTTAGGACTTCTATCTATACCAGTATGAAAGGTTGTTTTGTTGTCAATTTTGTAGGTTTGACATAGTATTTGGCACAAGAATGCAGCGCAGTAAGGAACGCCAATGAAAATGCTGAGTGTTGTTGGAACAGATGAACCAGACAATGCCAAGCACCGATTGGCAGAAAAGTGATCTTGATGCCATGTCAAGAAGCTGTTGAACTCAGAAAAAATAGGACCAGATCAGGCTGCGAAAAAATAGTGGATCAATCTCTGAAAAAATAGCGGATAATTGGTGCCAAGCTTGGTTGGCAGAACTATGCCAAGCTTGGTTGCCAAGCGGTGACGATAGTATAACGTCAGCTCTAGCCTGATCAGCACATCACCTTATCAGCTTATCACTTAAAATCTGGATAAAGGTGATCACAAGCCTTATCCCTTATCCTTGGCACATTTCAAATGCAAAGGCTTATCCTAGGGCTTCTACGTAAGCCTATTTAAAGAGGAGATCGATCAAACAACAACAACAACAAATTGGAGAAGAAAAAAAAGATGATAAAGAATATGAAGGCTTGAACTTGAGAAGCGGTCTATAACAATGGAGAATGAGGAATTAGAGACAACAAGATCAAAGGCTTGAAGATTCCATAAGACATCAAGAATCTATTGAAGGGCTGCATCGAGAGACCTCTTTCCTTGCTTTAATTCTTGTTGATTTTCGTATTTCTTCATGTGTTTAAGAATGATTTCAAACCTATATTTGTTGTGTTTTATGTTTAGTTGTTAATAATTCAAATGACTTGGCATTGTTCATTCTATCTGACATGCTTTACTATTTTCTAAATATTGTGCCAAGCGAGAGCTGGCATTGTTGGCCTATTGCACCTCAATATCTTAACAGACTTAGGTGGAAACGATCAGTTGTTGGATACTAAGGCGAGATGCTTCAAGAGAAGGTGTTCAAGTAGATGAACTTACTTTGGGAGTGAAATCTACCGCTTAGGAGTATAGATCGGATCTTAATCAAATTGTTTATGAAAAAATATTCACTATAGAGATATAGGGGTTTTTACATGGTCAATTTAGGGCAATGATCATCGAGAGAGGCTTTGACAATTTGAATATGCTCGGCAATCAATGCCAAGGTAGGACATTATTACTAGCCGACATTGCTAGCATGAAATTCAGACATTCTTTACCAAAACTTTTTTATCATTCTTGCACTCATTGTTTGCCAGACTATTATCAATTCATCATCGTAATCTTTGCTTTACTTTAGCTTAGTTTACTTCTAGTCTCTTACTTCATTCATTGCCTCAACTTATTACAATCATCTTTTATTTTCTAGTTCACAAGTATTAATCGTGACAACTAATTCCTACGCAATCCCTTTGGAGACGATACTCAACTCACTACTATATTACTTGCTGACCGTGTATACTTGTACGTAGAAGACGTATTATTGGCATTATTTTTACTTGCTTATTTACATTGAATCCTTAATCTTTTTCCATGCAATATTACGTCAATAGTAAGCACACAAGGCTTAGTGATGAGTGCTCAAATAACACACCATCGAGAAAAGGCTCGTGACGGCAATGGTGAGCTAGATAGTGCTATAAAGAATGCTAATAACTAGGAGATGCCGACAATACCTGCTGTTATACTGCCAACTCCTTCTATCGTTACTCAGATACCTAAAGAATGATCTATTAGAGAACACCTAGCACCCACCATAGATGATTTGATGCCCGCACTAATCATGCCAAAGGTAAATACGAAAAACTTTAAGCTTAAACCGATAATGATTCAATTGCTAATGGGTGTAGGTTAATTTGATGAATCTCCTAATGGAGACCTAATAAAGCATTTGAAGTAGTTCATAAAGGTTTGCCAACTATTCCACCAGCCTAATGTGAATGAAGAAACAATAAAGCTAAAGCTATTCTCATTTTCCTTGCGAGATAAAGCTAAATTGTGGCTAAATTCCTTGCCATCAGGATCAGTTACTTTATGGGCAGAATTATGCCAGAAGTTTCTTATAAGATTACAGTCACCTAGACTTGATGCCAAGTTGCGAAGTGAAATCATTACCTTTAGGCAAGCTGGTGATGAGACTTTCTATGATACTTGGGAGAGATGCAAATACCTTTTGGAGAAGATGTCCCATGCATGGATAAGGAAAATTCCATGGAGTACTTGTATAACTTTTAGGAAGGACTAAAACAAATAGAAAGGAAATGATGAAGTTTGCATGATAAGGAAAATTCCATGGAGTACTTGTACACTTGTCATTTGAGAATGAAGCCATGTTGGAGAGGATTTGGCCATATGGACGGGTGACTCTCAATTTGTCATCTTCATCCATTAGAGAGTCGAAACACAAATGGGGAAAAAACACAAGCATTTTGGTCATGGAGTCTTGAAGAATCGAAGTAGAGCTAGTTCGAATCCTTAGTATGATGGGGTTTTAGAGGAGAGGGTACGCATTTCATTATTCTCCTTGCTTTAGAGCTTGAAATTAAGAATTTGGTATGAATCTCTCATATATTTAAGCTTTTGGTTTTGGTTAGAGAGGGAGAATTAGATTCGTAACATGAACTTATCTTTGAACAATTGTATGTTGCATGAATTTAAAGAATGAATCATACATGTAATTTGGAAATTGTTTGTCTAAATTTTAGAAGACTCGATTGTCTAAGATTCTCAAGAAATGTTAGAGTCATTCGAATGGGTATGTGATGAGCTTCCATGTTACAAGATTTTGGTAGTATAATTTAAGGTGGTTATGTTACTTAAATTTGAACTAGGAATTTTACTTGATGTTAAATTCCATTAGGAGGCTATTTTAATGTATATGCGTGTGATTAATCAGGTGAATGAGGCTATTTTATGTCATGGAAAATGATAAAGGGCTGCTTTGTCATTAAGAGAATAGATTATACGCTTTGTAATAAGCTGGCTGGAAATAAAATGAATAAAGATAGATTAATTTGTGATTGTATAAGGATCACATATGGTTTGGGGGCTGTTTAATATTGCTATGAACCTTGACATACTGATTAGTTAATTAATTGAGTTGTCTTAAGCAAGGACAAGAAAATGAATCAATTTTTAATTTGAATAAGTGCTTTAAAAGGAACTCGATAGAATTATATGAATAGAAACCTTAGAAGGGATTGTTTTGAAGTATAATTGGTACAATTGGAAGTAAAAATTAAGTTCTAGTATTTTTATAGAACAATTGGAATTTGTCTAATGCTTGTATTCATAAATAAGATTGTATTTGGAGGTTTATTGTGCATATGGACTGTTAACACATAAGAAAATGGAATAGAAGTTAATCATGGAAGTATAAATATGTATACATGTGTCTTAAGGACTGTTTTAATGGAATAAAGAATTTGGGAACTGCTTTGTATGATGATAAATAGATTAGGTTTGGGTTATTGTGTAAATAGTACTTTTGAACACTCATCAATACCTGAATTCTTCACCACAACTCGCTACATATTCAATTGATGTAATTTGGTTTGGGTTATTGTGTTTTTGTGGTTGTGAGAACGATTGGATTTGTTTAGGTATTTGATTTTGCAATTTTAATTCAAAGTTTGTTCATTCTTGGTTCTTAAATTCTTCTACTGAATTGGGAGAGGATCTCGTGAATTCATCCATTTATCTAATATCAGGAGAGTTAGATTCAAGAAATGAATGAGCATGGTCTTTATTCAATCAATCGATGGTGAAGAATAATTCGACTTAGGGATAAGTTGCGAATTTCATAGGCTAAAAGGAGCGCAAGATAGGTTGTTGTCCACCCTCAGTTCACGTAGGGATGTATTATCAAGGCATGCATAATTAATAGTGTTTCGAGTTAGGGATAATGAGAAACCATTGAAGAACGCTTCGCCGAACTTTGAAGGTTATCGCCCAATTGCCTAGGCAATTGCTCCATTCCCAATTGCCAAGGCAATCGCAGAATTGCTTAGGCAATCCAACTGGATTCAATTGATGAGCGATTGAGCTACTCTAGCACTCAATTACCACGATGGTCCATTCAATTTTTGCACCACGACTCACGATAACCCAACTTACTCTCTTAAATCAATTACTCCTTTCTATTTACTTTATTCTATTTAGTTTATTTTATTTGAATTTTATCACCTTCAATATTATTTATTTTATAGTGTAATAACTTAAGCAAAGTGGCCCAAGCCAATCCCTGTGGAGACGATACTTGATACTTATCATTTATTACTTGCGACGTGTTCACTTGCACCATTTGCGTAGCACTCAAAACACGTAACAAGTTTTTGGCGTTGTTGCCGGGAATTGGCAATTGGTGTTAGTTGGTTTTGTTATTGCATTTTTCTTATTATTTTACTAACTTTTCTTTTTGTTTGTTTTATCAAAAAAATTCAGGTATGGTACAAGTTAAGGGACATCAACATGTCGGGAAATAAAAGCCGATCACTTCGAGAGTTGATGATGGAAGATAGGAATCAATCCAATCAAGAATTTCTTACACTCATCGATAATTACCTATACTTACCAAGAAAAGCCTATACCGTGGAAAAAATCGTGCGCTTATTGTGGAGAACATAATGTGTTTGAAGACTGCCCTCACAATCCTGGTGCATATATCTACATGGAGGACCATAGATGGAACCAACAACAAAATCCTTCATGGTATGATCAAAAAGCTCAATTTTTTTACCGTGACAATTTTACCGCAGCAACAGATATGCCATGGCAATATAGTCATTTTCAAGAGCATTCAAATTCCTTGGAGGAAACGTTAATAGCTTCTTTTGCTAGACTTGACAGATCAATTGAAGAGATTCGAGAGCTATCAAAGTCCATAGATACGAGGTTAGCTCAGTGGGATGCACCCTTGAGGGATTCAGAAGATCAATTGAGGAGATTCACATATGCCAAGGAGCAATACAATAAGAGATCCCGATGTGTGAGGATCAATTAAAACCTCCAAGTCGAGAGCCTGCCAATGAGAAAGACTGTCTGACACTTGATGAGCCTATGCAACGAATTGCCATGACAGTGATTGAGGAGCCCGAACAGAGCAACACTGCGACAACATTCCGAGAGGCTGAGATGAGTAATGCTACAACAAATTGCTCTCACCCACCTTTGCCACGACAATTGCATGACCACATGCAAGATCAACGAAATGACAATACTTTGCAAATGGAATATGAGCAGGCGATGGTTGAACCTTTTGAATTCTTTGAAAACTCACCTCATCTGTTGTAGGTATTTATTGAGGAACTGACGCTGGTAGATTTGAAGCCATCAAAATCTCTACCGATGGAGATGTTTGAGGAGACTAAAGAAAATAGTGTTTGGATTCATGAAGCTTTTCAGAAACTTGGTTCTTCCCTTAACATTCATAGAATCTTGGCAGAAGATTGCCACGACAATTGGCTTGAGTAGCAATTGCCACGACAACGAAGGCTACATCCAACCATGATGGATGTAACACCCCTCACCCGGGTTAGGAGTAACCCGACCAAGGAGTGTTAAAACAAGAAAACAAGCAAGCACACAAGAATACACAAGAATTCAAGCCATTTAAAACTTTTGAACTCATCCCTATTAGATGAGTTACTTGTCTAACAAGAAACCCAAACAATCATCAAGAACATGCTTTTCAAACATTATAGCTTACCAAATCTAGACATAGGCCTCCAAGTATCAATCAAGGATACATAACATAGTCCCTTATACATGTAGGCAATCGAATACACTCAAGGCAAGACTGAAATTCATTTCAAGTTTATTCAAGTATGCACAGCTTTGATCCATTTCAAGACAATGTCAAACATGGTTTCAATGTCATATTCATGTCAAGTTAACTAAGCATAATCTTCTAGCATTTTACATTCAAGACATGATTACATATAATGTTGGTTACTAGACATGGTCACAATTGTATTCATTCGAATCATATCACCATCAACATGTCTTCAAGCAAGCTTAACATCATCTAGAAATCATGACTAATTTATCATGTCTTTAATTACTTGAACTAGAAGCAACCTAATCGACCAAGTGATCAATTCGAATAGAGAATTTAGGACATAAGCACAAAGTGTCCCATTGTTAAGCACATTCAAATATAACTAGATCTTGTAACCAAGTTCCATTCTCCATATTCAACAAGTCATGCCTAATTCATTCATATAGCATCTGGATATCATGGGCATCAAACATTGCCAACCAAGTCTTTACAAGCTTCTAAAGGTCAAGGCCATATATATATACAAACTTCAAAATGAACAAAATGCATGATCTAGCTTAATTATGTACATATCTAGGTGCCACCAACTAGGAGAGTTACAAAATAGATTCGAAGTCATACTTCTAGCTCTGTTTGTATCTTACTTCGAGCTCAAGGAAGATAGCCTTAAGATGTCTTTAAACCTGTGGTTTGGGAAGGACGAAAACAAGAGTGATAAGTACAACCTAGCTAAGGACGAAGATAGCTTTAATGTACTCAGTGAGGTAGCAACTATTTACTAGCCAATTATCAAGTTTAGATAGTCTTAAATCAAGTACAACCTAGCTAAGGTTTGAGCATGTGAAGTTAAGTCTAACATAAGGTTTCAAGTGCTTCAAGCCAAGTAGGGAGTCAAGTAGTCATGTATAGCTATTACCATTTATATACATCATCACAAGAACAAGAATATATAACATGGTCTCAATCTCAAGTAATATATGTAACACCCTAAACTTGGCCTAGGAAGGTTACCACAATCTAAACTATAGGCTAATTGAATATATGAGCTAATCAAATTAAAGAAGAAGGAACATTAGCTAACAAATAACTAAAGGACTAAAATGTTATAGCCAACAAGTTAAAGTACCAAAATTGAAGTGACAATATGAATTATATGCAATAACCGAGTATTGCATGATAATGAAATAAACTAAAATGGTTTGAGCATGTGGCAAGTGATGGCATTTACACATAGGATAAAGAATTTTAGTGGAGAAAAAAAGGGATCATTAGATCAAATGCCATCATCTTCTTCATTTCTCCCTTAGCATTGAACCAACCTAGAGAATGAAAGGAAGGCTTTGTTCAAGATTTAACCATGCATTGGAATGGTCCTTGTGTTGCTTTAATTGTAGTTACATGATTGTGAATGTAAGTTCTTCTTCTTGCTATTCTCTTGTTTGAAATGTGGGTTGTTGAATGTGTCTTGATTCCTACATGTTATAGTGATGTTATGCTTGAAATTTACCTTGAATTTTAGCTTGAATCTTAAGTTTGTGATGCTCTTGTTGCCTAAATTGCTAACGAGAATGTGTATGGTTGAAAATAGTTTTGAATAGGGACTGCTTTAATAGGTGAAAATGTTTAAGCATGCTAATTGAATGTAATACCCTGATTTGGTCACATTACTAGATGAATTGAGGATTGAATAGAGTAAAAAAGTTGTTGGAAAATGAATGCACCTAATTGGATTAGTTAAAACTAGGTAATGGACTGCTCAAATGGTGAATTAGAAGTACAATGTTGATCAAATAGATCCAATTGAATTTAACATGATAATGCCCTATTTTAAGCACATTGTTAAGTGAATTAGACTGACCTAGACATGTAATAACATGGAAATGAGTTGAATTACAATGATAGAACCTTGTTTAGATAAGTTATGAAGCTAGAAACTCAACCTAGTGTAATCTGCCCAGAATACTCTGTTCTGGGCAGTAACTTTGAAAAATCACCATAAATTGTATAAAAGGAATTTAAGGATGATATTTTTATGGACAATTCATTGACATGTCTAAATTCATTAGGAGAAAACATAATGGAATTCTGGATTGTAGAATGAATTGTAGAGAAGAAACACTAGGGACAGTACAAACTGTCCAGTGTTGTAAATTGCCCTGTTTTTTAGCTAAAAACTGTATTAATTGGCAAAGAACTAAAATTCAGGGACTATATGGTTAGAAAGACAATTACGTTAGCTTTCCAACGGTGCAAAACAATTGAAATTCCGACGTACGGAATGAAAATTATGCATGATTAAGTGAGTAGAGTACAAGCTGCCTGGCAGCAGCAGTATAGGTAATTCTGGACAGTTTTGTAAACTGTTTTGTAAACAGTTTTGGGACATTGATTTGTGCCCTGTTTTACATGAATTAGAGTATAGATAAGTGTAGTTAGGTGTAGTAAAGAATGTATATGAACATGCTGTCAGATTTGTATATGTTGTGTACTTGTAACATTGCCTTGATTGAATGATTATGTGAACTTGTTTTAACATGTATATACTTGTGTAATTTGTTAGAACCAGGAGTGAACTTGGTGGATGAGCAAAGGGTGGAACATCCTAAAGCTAAGAACAAGGGAGTGTGGATCCAAGGCTAGCTAAGCTTGGAGTATTGTGAGTGTAGTTTACTTGAGAGTTAGGGCTATGTCCTAACTAAAGCAAGCATGTCTAAATTCTTGAATTGTTAATTGACTTAATATGATCTTGATCTATAAGGGAAGAATGATTGAAGTAATGCATGAAACTTGATCACAACCTTGAATTCATGTTTGATTCAATTGCTAAGCATGTTTAAGTAGTAACATTGGTGCTTGTATGTGTCATGTGGCATGTGATCGAATGTTTAAAGAACTTGCTTGAAATGTTATCTCAACTTGATGAAATGAACACATGAGAAATACATGATATGTGAGCTATGGCTCAATTAGCCTAAGGGCCTAGCATGAAATGAACTTGCTTGACATGATCTTGAACTTGAAATACTTGTATAAATGGCTTAAATCGAACAACCTTGGTAGCTAGTTGGACTAGGTAGAAGGGCATGCCTTAGAGTCTAGAGCTCATTGTGTCAGGGTGGACTACGGTCCAGGGCTAAGGCCCCTATTTGGCGACAGACGAAGGGTACGTATATGGTCTTTGGCGACAATATGTGGGTTGACCAGCACTACGGTGCATCTTATGGCGACAGTTGGTTGGAGACTCGATTACCTATACAAACTAAGTACCAAGGGGGTTGTTTAATTGATAACAAATGAAATAACAATCCTATAACACATGTTACTTGTCTTGAAAATTATATAATGAATGTTACTTGACATGAAAGCCATGAACTGTATGTTACTTTACATGAAAGCCATGAATTGTATGTTACTTGTTATGTAAGCATGATTTACTTGATTCTTGATATGAAAGTATGAATTATGATTCATTATCTCTTGTGCCTTATGCTAGCCGAATGTTTGAAATCCTTAGCTAGGATTATTCTAATGGTTGAAATCCTTAGCTAGGATCATTCTTGTTTAATTGACACTTAACTTGATATAACAAATGGTTAGAGCTAGTTACTACCTCACTAAGTACATTCTTGTACTTATCACTCTTGTTTTCATCCTTCCCAACTACAGGATAAAGGATTCGAGTGTTGCTTGATCTTGAAGCCTAATTTCTTGAGCTCGAAGCAAGACACAAGCACAACTAAAGTATGGTTCATACTTGTTTTGTAATCCCCTAGTTGGTGGCACTTAGGTTGTATATAGTGAACTATGCATACATTTTGAATCCTTGAACTTGTATATATGTGTGTTCTTGAATGGGCCTACTATGTTATGAACTTATTGACAAGTTTGTAATGAACTTAAATTACATGTAATGGAATGATGTTTTGCTGTGCATATGAATATACAAATGGAATGATCAAGTGATTGATCTAGTTATATTGAGCCATTCGAATTGCCTTGGGAACTATATGGTCATTTGTGTGTGTGAACATACCTTGTTGTATGTATATTGTGTGTTTGAATAGTGATTGTCGAATGGTCTAGTTGTTGGGAAAACTAGTTACATGAAAATGTATGTTAACATGATCATGTTTAGTAATTTAGGCATAAGATGTTACATGTATACATCTAGGAACAATGAAATGAAAGGAAGCATGTTTGTACACTTAGGTCATTCGAATGTGGTATGATATCAAGGATTGAATATGCAAAGTGAATCATGAAAGTAGTAACTTATAATGTAAGCATGAAATGAAACCTTTTAGTGGCCTATTCGAATGCCCTATGATGTCTTGAAAACAAAATGTGAGATTACTTGTTTGTTAAGTAAGTATGCTTGGTTGCTTGCTAGTTAAGTAACTCATCTAATAGGGATGAGTTTATCAATCCTCACCTTGTATTGTATTTCCTTGTCCATGCTTGGTAACGCTCCCGAGCCGGTTTGCTACTAACCGAGGTAGGGGTGTTACATTTATTTGGTAATCAGAGCTTTTTAGTCGGTTCTAGGACTAAACCAGGCTATTTTGCATCATATAGGATACTTGTGACACCTAGGTGACTTGTATTGTATAGCTTGTGTCTTTGCTTAACTAAACCGAATTCCTAATTGTTCTATTTAAACGTAGAATGTCTGAAACAAGGCTCTCTCAGGGCGATGAAAGTCCTGAAGGCTCCTCGAATGAAGAAGATAGTGTGAGGATGGAACAAAATCCTCCAAAACAACAAGCTCAACCCCGGGCCCAAGCTGCTGCTCAACAAGAAGCTCCTGCTATAAATCTTGTGCAGTAGGAATGTATCCTGAACATGAAGGAGATGTTCAATCATCTTGTAACCACTTTGAAACAAGATCATCCTATTCCTCCTCCTGCTGATGTGCCAAACAGAGCTCCGATTGACAAGCTGGCTCAACACCGGGCCTATACTTTCACTGGCACTGATGGAGCCAATCCCGAAGTAGCTGAGTATTGGTTAGAGGCCACTACTCGAACCCTGACCAAACAACTACCTTGTCCTGATGAGCACAAGCTCGAATGTGCCATAGCCCTGTTGGCAGATGAAGCTCTAAGCTGGTGGGAAACCACTACACTGATTGCTCCTGTTGAAGCTGTAACTTGGAAATTCTTCCTCGAGGAATTCAGGAAGAAATACATCAGTGAACAATACTTGGCCGAGCGCCGGAAGTGTTTCTTGTACCTCAAGCAAGGTGGCCGACCCATTGAACAATACATGAGCGATTTCTGCAAGTATTGCAAGTACGGGTCAGAATACATCAAGACTGATGCTTGTAATACCCAAAATCATGGTCTAGTAACTTGTTATAAACCAATTAGAGTTTAATTGTACAAACAATCTACAAATTAGAAGAATTGGTTAAAGCTAGTGACTAAATTAGATGGATTGCTAAAGAAGTAGCCTAATCATGAAGGATCAAATAGTAACAAATTGTAAATATGAAATTGCATGCAATTATGGTGAGTAATTAAGGATTTATGAAGCAATTAGACCAAAAATTGCCAAGTGGAGGCAAATAGCCAAGCCATGTGATAACACCTTGGCCAAGTGGCCATCTTGCTATCATCTTCCCCACCTTGGCCGAATTTCACTCTTCATCCATCTAGGAAGAAAAATCACCATTGTTGAGAGGAATAAAGCTTGCATGAAATCACAATTGCATGAAAATTGAATAGCTAGGAAGATTGTAAGTGGATTCTAAATCCTTCCTCCCTAGCAAATTGATTGAATGAGTTATTGATGATGTTTTTGTTGCCTTGATAAAATTGAATGGTTGTTATACATGTTAGGGACATGCTAGCTTCAATGTAAACTTGAAATCTTGATTTTTAGTAACCAATTTGATATAGGATACATGTGTAGTTGCTGGAAATTTGAGGTATATGAACATGGTTAAAAACAGTCTAGATTAGGGACTGTTTTGATTGAGAAATTGTGTGAACATGTTAAATGAAGATAGGACCCTATTTTGATCATGTTTCTAGGTAAAAACAAGATTGAATTGAATAGGTAACTTTCTGGAAAATGACTACACCTAATTGAACTAGTTAAATTAGGTAATGGACTGCCTAGTTGATGAATTGGATGTGTAAATGCGATCAAATAGATCAAACTAGGTTCAAAATGATTATGCCCTGTTTTGAGAACATTTCTAGGTGAATTACGATGACCTAGACATGTATGAACATGATCATGAATGGAATTGTCATGTTAGGATCTTGCTAAAATGAGTTAAGAAGCTAGAAATCCAACCTAGTGTAATCTGCCCAGAATGCTCTGTTCTGGGCAGTAACTTTGAAAAATCACTATAAATTGTGTATAATGAATTTAAGGATGATATTTTTATGGACAACACCTTGGTATGTCTAAATTCACTAGGAGAAAACATAACTGAACTCTGAGTTGTATACTGAAATGTAGAGGAGAAATACCAGAGATAGTGCAAACTGCCCAGTAAAGCAAGATGCCCTGTCTTTAAGTTAAAAACTATATTAATTGGAAAAGAACTAAAATGCAAGACTTATATGGTCATAAATACAATTTTGTTATCTTTCCAACGGTGTAAACCAATTGAAATTCCGACGTACGGAATGAATGTTATGCATGATTTAGTGACTAGAGTGCAAGCTTCCTGGCATCAGCTGTATAGGCAAATACACACTGTTTTGGGGCATTTTGCAAACTGTCTTGAAACAGTTTTAGGCCTTGAAATATGCCTTGTTTTACATGAACTAGAATGTAGAAAAGTGTAGTTAAAAGTAATGGAAAATGTACTTGAGCATGCTGCCCAATATGTGAATGTTATATGCTTGTAGCATTGCTTGATTTAATGACCTTGTCTTGAATTGAATGACCTTGTGAACTTGTCTTGATATGTGTTTGCTTGTAATGTGTTAGAACCAGGATTTAACTTGGTGGAAGAGGAAAGATTGGAACAATCTAAAGCCAAGAACAAAGGAGTATGGATCCAAGACTAGCTAGCTTGGAGTATTGTGAGTGTAGTTACCTCTAGGGTTAGGACTAGGTCCTAACCAATGTATTTTGTTACATTCTTGACATGATAAATGAATCTAATCATGAACTTGACCTAATAAGGGAAGGATGACTAAAGAAATACATGAAACTTGATCCTAGCCTTGAATGCATGTCTATTTCGAATGTTTATGCATGATTAAGTGATAGCATGGATGCTTGTATGTGTTATGATGCAATGAGATCAAATGCTAAAGACTTGTTTGAGATATCATAACATCTCATCTTGATGAAGTGAAACATGAAACTACTTGACATGTGAGCTATGGCTCAATGGCCTAAGGGCCTAATATGAAATGAACTTGCTTGACATGATCTTGATCTTGAAACACTTGAATAAATGGTAAATCGAACAACCTTGATAGCTAGTTGGACTAGGTAGAAGGGCATGCCTTAGAGTCTAGAGCTCATTGTGTAAGGGTGGACTACGGTCCAGGGCTAAGGCCCCTATTTGGCGACAGACGGAGGGTACATATGTGGTCTTTGGCGACAGTAGGAGGGTTGACCAGCACTACGGTGCATCTTGTGGCGACAGTTGGTTGGAGACTCATTACCTATACAAACTAAGTACAAAGGGGGTTGTTTAATGAATAACAATTGAAATAACAATCCTACACCATATGTTACTTGTCTTGAATGCCATGAACTTGTATGTTACTAGAAATTGAAAGCATGACTCCTTGATTTCTAGTTTTGCAAGCATGCGTGCTTGATTCATGAAGTATGACTTCTTGTTGCTTGTACCTTGTGACCGAATATATGATTTCCTTAGATAGGATAATCTTGATGCTTGAAAGCCTAGCTAAGATCACTCTTGATGCTTGAAAGCCTTAGCTAGGTCTACACTTGATTAAAAGACATGAAACTTGAAATAACAAATGGATAGACTAGTTACTGCCTTACTAAGTACAATCTTGTACTTATCACTCTTGTTTCATTCTTCCCAACCTACAGGATAAAGGATACGAGGTTGCTTGATCTTGAAGCCTATTACCTTGAGCAAGAAGCAACTCACACAAGCATAGTTAAAGTATGATTCCATACTTGTTTTGTATATCTCCTAGAATGGTGGCACTAGATGTATATATATAGCTTGATCATGCATTTTGAAGCTTGTATATAATGTATTGGTGGGCCTACCTATGTTATGAACTTAGTAACAAGTATGCAATGAACCAAGATTACATGTAATGGATGATGTTTTGCTGCGCAAATATTGAATAGATTTATGAAATGTTCAAGTGAACTATCTAGCTTACATTGATGCTTGAATGCTTGAAATTTATGGTCTCATGTGTATGATCATGCCTTGTATGTATCCTGTGTTAATTGTAACACCCCAAATCCTAGCCTAGAAGTATTGGACCAAATTGTATAAGTTGATAGCTTAATTGAATTTAGAATTAAGCTAAATTGATTAATTAAGGGTTTAATTGGAAGAATGAATGAAATAAGTGACCAATTTAGAATGACTACATTGAATTAAAAGAGAAAGATGAGGCTTGCATGATAAACTTCATGGTTCTCTTATTTGCCCTTGACTAATTACATGATTAGTAACTAATTAAGGGATAGTTTAGTAATTCCATAAATCCACTAATGTGGATAACCATATTGTCATCTTTGCTTTCAATTCACTTGGCCGATTGAGAGAGAGAAACCTTGAGAGAATTTAGCCATTGAAGAAGAAATCAAGCTTGCACGTGTAGGAATTTTTCATTGAAATTAAGCTAGAAGCAAAGTAAGTATAATTGTTCTTTTGTTCAATTGAATAGGCAACTATGATTGTTGAATTGGACTGTTTTGATGATTATAGATGGAATTAGATATTGAATATGTTGTTAGATGATTGAATGGTAGTAGGATTATAAAAATTTGAAGAAGGAACACTAGGTACAATACTGGAAATTATGTGTTTATGCTAGTGTAATAACCTAGGTTGCTGGGAAATTGAATTGTGTTGTTGAAGTAAGAATTGAATGATTAGAACTTAAAATTGAGCTAAGGAAATAATGAATTGATTATGATCATGAATAGGTAATGTAAAGAATATGTTAAACAAATTGAATTGTTAGCAAACAATGCTGGAAATAAAGGATAAAAGTATGAACATAGTCACACAACATAGAAACTGTTTTGTGGAATTGAAATTGAGTAAACATGCAAGATTAGGCATTGTAACCAACTTACTCTGTTTTGGAAGCCTTGTATAATGAATTAACATGGACTTAACATGTTTATGATATCATATGAAATGAATTATAGGACCAAAACATTGGTTAAAATGAATTTAAGGCATTAAAATGTGATTAGGTGCAATCTGCCCAGAATTGCTCTGTTCTGGGCAGTCACTTTGAAAATTCACCAAGAATTGTATAGATTGAATTGAGGGCTGAAATATTAATGGAATGATACTTAGAATGTCTATTTTCATTAGGTGAAAACAGAATTGAAAACTAGGTCCTATGCTGGAAACTGTAAATAGGAATTGCTGGACAGTGCAAACTGTCCAGGCAATGTAAATTCCTTGTCTTTGAACAATAAACTGTATTAATTGGATAAAAAATTCAAGTCTTACATGGTCTTATAGGAAATTTTGTAAGCTTTCCAACGGTGTATAGCAATCAAAATTCCGACGTACGAATTAAAAGATATGGCCATTTAAAGGGACAGTGTGCAAACTGCCAGGCAGCAGTGTCCTGGGCAGTTTGGGACTGTTTTTGCACCTAGTAACAAACTGTTTCCAAAACAGTTTTGGGACATTGTAACCTGTCCAATTATGCTTTAAAATGAAGTAATAACAATATGGAAATGAACTAGTAAGAAATGCTTAAAAGGAAGCATACAAACAGTAGCAAAATGTTAGGTATAATGTGATAACATTGCTACTATGATTGTGTGTTATATTGTGCTTGTTTTTTATGAAATGTGTATGTGTTATGCTTGCTAGACCAAGGACAACAAGTTGGGGAAGAAGAGGATAGGAGTGGACATCCCAAAGCTAGAGGCAAAGGGATTTGGATTCAAGATAGTTGAATTGCTAGGAGTATTGTGAGTGTAACTATCCTAGGGTTAGGACTTAGGTCCTAACCAACTTTGCTATTGTTAATTCAATGAAAATGCCATGTAACATGGCTTAAAGTATATTTGGCTAACTAAGGGAAGAATGAAATGTATAAAAACTTGATTCATGCCATGATCTTTGTGTTTACTTGGGTGTTAAGCAAATGTAATGAAATGTATGTCATGTTGCATTGCTTATGCCTAAGGTATGAAATGGCATGCTTGCTTGGAGAATAAGGTACGCACATTGCATACATATGCATGTGTTTGTGAATGTTATACATGGCTGATTGAAATGTATTGAACAAGGATACTACTTTTTATTCATGCTATTCGAATGATATGGATAGTTTTGTATTGGGAGTTAAGACTCCATAAGCCTAAGGGCTTGGCCTTTAAATGGCATAATCTTGTATTGGATCATGAAATGTATATAACTTAAATGAAATGGATAATCAACAACCTTGGTAGCTAGTTTGATAGATAGGAGGGCATGCCTTAGAATCTTGAGCTCATATTGGCACTACTGTGCATATTGGCACTACGGTGCATATTGGTACGACGGTGCATATTGGCACGACGGTGCATATTGGCACTTCGGTGCATATTGTTAAGATTTGATTATCTAGTAAGCTACTTACCAAGGGTGTTATAAGATGACTTAATAATTCAAATGAACATTGCTTGTATTGTAAGAAACTTGTATGAACTTTCTTGCTTTGAAAAATGACACATGAATGGTTGCAAAACTAGTTACTTATCAAGAAAGAAACGTATAGATGATGGCTTTCTGTATGAATGCATAATTGGTGATTAGAGTTTTTGATTTCTTGTCACGTAAGCAAGATGATCGAATGGTACATGTGTATTATGATGTATGTTGCTTGTCTTCTAAGCAAGGTGTTCGAATGATATGCTATGATTACATGATGGATGTTGTTATGTTGATTGTATGATATGTAAAGATTGCCTAAGTTACCCCATGCAATTAGAATAAGCAAGTGACTTGTATTGATGGTCTTGATTCTTTGAAATACATGAAAACTTAGACTTATATGCTTTGAAATTGACTAGATCTAGTGTTACCTCACTAAGTACATAACTTGCACTTACCACTCTACTCTTCATTCTTCCCATAACAGATTAAAGATACTTCAAGAGGATATCTTGGGTTTGAAGCAACACTTGAGGCAAGCTTAAAAGTATGAATTCATACTCTTTGTATACTCCTAGTTTGGTGGCACTAGATTTTGTAATAGGTAGCCTTGATCATGTATTTGAATATGTGTTTAAGACTAGTTTGTGTAATGTTTTGATGGGCCTATTATGTAATCTATTTGGATGACTTAAACTATGTTTGAACTATGATGATATGTATATATATGAGTAAGAAGCTGCACAAATTATGAAATTATACAATGATGGTTGAATCTTGTTTCATTTGAATGTTATATCAATGTTGTATGAACATGCATTTGTTCCTATGTTTATTAGCATGATTCGGCTATGTGGAGTTTGAGGCTAAGGTATGTTTAAGAATGCATTATCAATGTATTAGCCAAGTATGCTATGAAATGTGATGACTTGATTGAAAAGAAACAAATGAAATGTGTTTAGGTTTCATCTAGATTTTCAAATAGGATGCTTGAAAATGTAAAGAGTGTAAGTTGGATGCTTGTAATGATCATGTTAATTGGTTGAATAAGTAGTTTCTTGAGATGCAAGTAAGCTAGTTAAGACATGTTTAGTGATCACCTAGTGTAAATCAAATAAGGTACATGGAATTTGTAAAAAGGATGAAAGTTGAACCATGTTTGATAGTAACTTAAAGCGAAGTATGTCACTCTTGTGTTTGTTGTTTGAACGATGTATGTAATTTGAAGGGAATGGTAGTATGATAATAGTAACTTAGGTTATAAGTATGAAATTGAAGAAGATGGTACCTAAATTAGTATGCTATGTATGTTGGTTTGCTTAAATTGTATGACTTGAAAGGTTTTGTTTGGGTTACTTGCACATCAAGCCAAGTAATTCTGAGGTTACTTGTTCAGCAAGTAACCTATCTATTGCTTTACTTTCGTTCTAGTAATGCTCCCGAACCGGGTTACGGTTAACCCGGGGATGGGGTGTTACATTAATGGGCAAATGTGTATGCTTGAATTGAAGGTAGAATGTGATGAACCATGATGCTTAGGTTCCATTCGAATTGCCATGAAAGTATAGGATCCTCTTTTACTTGATTATAAGGTAGAATGGTCTAATGTGAGAATAGAATGATTGTCAAATGCATGGGATTAGTATAAGGCTTGAATAGAACTAGTTTCATGCTATTGAATGTTAGATAATTATGCTTAGTAAGTATAGGAATGAAATGACTAAATGTATACAAACTAAGGAACCTTGAATTGAAATGAAGCATGTTGGTATTCTTAGGTAATTCGAATAGGATAGGTAACAATTATTGAATGTGGTAATATGAACTATGAAAGTAGTAACTTATAATGAAAGCATGAAATGAATTAAGAGTAGTGACCTATTCGAATGGTAAGCATGAATGAAGAAAATTTTAAGGCCATGTTCGAATGGTTTAGGATGAGTATGAATCAATTGTGTGGTTACTTGCATGATAATTAATGTATGAATGGTTGCCTTAGCCTTGTTTGAATGCCTTAGTTTAATTTGAAATCAAATGAGAGCTTACTTGTTAGATAAATAAGTACGTGATTGCTTGATTGATTGTTCTTGTATTGTATGTAATGTCCTTGATTGCTTGTTAAGTAACGCTCCTAAACCGGGTTACTACTAGCCCGGGTAGGGGGTGTTACAATGCTGATAAATTTCGGATGTTTATCGATGGACTGAATGATGAACTAAGTCCAATATTCACTGCCCTGGGTATCAATGACTTCCAGAATTTGGTGAACCAGGCTATTGCAACCGAGGCAAAGATGAAGGCCTCTGAGAAACGCAAAAGTGGTAATTCTTGGAAAGACAAACGATCCAAAAATGATGACAAGCCTCACTAGCAGTCAAAGAAGTCTAAACACTCCAAAGAACACTCTTCGAATTACACTCCTTTTCAGAAAAGCAACTACATACCGAGATCCCAATCGGTTACCAAACCTTTAGCCCTGATCATCTCTGTTGATAGTACGAGGAATTTCGGTAAAGCTGCTTAATATCCTACTTGCAAGTTCTGCCAGAAGCATCACACTAGCCAATGTAGAACTCAACAGAATTTGATCACTATATCAGGGATTGTCTCCAGAATCCTAACAAGGTTTCGAATCGAACTCCAGCAAATGCTAGCTCAGCTCCTTCTATTCGAAACAAGGGATTTAGACAAGCTCTATCCGGAAATTATGGGAAGAATAAAGGACTCTATTCGAATGCCCCTACTCACCAAGAATCTCGGGCTCCTGCTCGAATCTACCACATCTGGGGAAAAGAGGATGAAGAATCACCCGATGTCATAGTAGGTACCGTTGAGCTAAATTCAACTCCTGTTTATGCTTTAATAGACTCGGGATCCACTCATTCATTTGTATGCTCATCTTTGATTGTAAAGTTGAACTTAAAGCCTGAAATTGTAAAAGAAAGCCTTTTAGTTTCGAACCCAATAGGGGGAATCACATCCATTAACTTCCTTTTGCAAGGAATGCTCTATAATCATTCGAAACATACCATTTTCTATTGATCTATATGTATTGCCAAATTTTGAGTTTGATCTAGTGCTAGGACTAGATTGGTTAAGCAAGCATGAAGCCTGGGTAGATTGCCAAAATAGGAGACTTTATCTCTGGGGTTTAGGAAAGGAATCAATCCTTCTAACTGATGGGAAACTGACGTGAAAACGAACAAGCAAAACGAAAATACGGGTCAATTAAAATTTTTCTCTTCATTAAAACTCAACTCTATTAGGTGAGTTACTTATCTAGCAAGCTATCATAACACCCAATTGAATTACACTCAAGACTCTTTACTAATCATCAATTTGTTTTAAACACTTATGATTTTCCTTCAACTAATGTTGCTAGCCAAGCATGTGAACATACAAACATTATATGATTGCTCCTTAATATGATCATGCCCGATTCATTTCCTTTTTATACTTACAAGCGCATTCATGTACCAATTCAATCCATTGATCTAATATATCTCATTCATTTTTTACAGTTCCTAAGTTCCTATTACATTTTAAGACTAACTAGGCAATTAAGCTAAATCTATTTACCATTTCGATTAGTGGCTTAGAAAAACTAGCCTCATAGGTAATTCATTTTATGCCTTATTTATCCCAACAAGCATTTTAGAACTTAGCTTCCTTTCTAATAGGATCAAAGGAGTTAGACTTATTTAGACTTAATCCAACAGGTTCAATTCTCTAATTTCCATAACTATATTCGATCAATACAAGTATGTAAACACAATTCTAATTCATCCATTCATTAAACAAGGTCACATTGTTTACAAAGACCTTTACTTATATACATCAAGATGGCATTAAGGTTATTACAGGATTTTGATCAAGTTCATATATATACATATTCATTAGCCAAGTAAAATGCATGACAAGTTATGTGCCACCAACTAGGAGAATACAAATAATGTACAATCATACTTCAAGTCCTGCTTATCTTGCTTCGGGTCCAAGGAAGATAGCTTCAAGGTCAAGCATTGTTCGGGATGGCTTTTACCTGAGGTTTGGGAATAATGCATACAAGAGTGATAAGTACAAGATTGTACTTAGTGAGGTAGCATCTAATCTATCAAGATTATTAAGTTTCAAGGTTCTTTAATCCAATTATATCTTATTCAAGCCCTAAACATGTTAGGTCCAGCCTTAGCCTAGCATTTCAATTATCACCCAAAGGTTCTAGCACACGATAAACAAGGGTTTCAATTCAAGGGTACACATTACACATTCAACAAACATCTCATAAGTAGTAACTAAGCAAGCCAACAAAGGTTCATTCAATTTAATTCAAATTAAGCATCCAAAGTAGATAGTCATACCTTTCTATTCAAATTAGATTCATTTATGCTTTAACTTATCTTTCAAGTAACAAGTAATCTTGACATTCCATTTATCAAGTGTCTTAATTGACCTTATACATTACATCACTAGCATACAAACTTATTAGACTATTTGATTAAGCTTAATATTCCATTTTAGTTAACTCTTGACTTAGTTACAAGTATAATTATCTAAGGAGATTCACCATTCAGGGTCAAGACTTCATTTAGGGCAGTAACCAACTGTCCAAATTGTTTACAAAATTATCCAATTCACCTAGACTGCTACTGCCAGGCAGCTTGTGCACTGTTTACTTAAACATACATAATTTTCATTCCATACGTCAAAATATCTATTAGTTTACACCATTTGAAAGCTTACTTATCCCTCTTTACCACCGTTTAGACCTTTCATTTTAATGTTTTTCCAATTAATACAGTTTTTAGTTCAAAGACAGGGCAATTTCATTTCTGGACAGTTTGCACTGTCCAGAGGTTTTCATTTTCAGATTCCAGCTCACAAATCAGAATTCAATTCTGTTTTCTCCTAAAGAAAATATACATATTAAGGTTCATTCCATATAAATTTCAGCCCTTAGTTTGACTTACACAATTTATGGTGATTTTTCAAAGTTGCTGCCCAGAACAATGTTTTCTGGGCAAATTACACTAGGTTGCATTTTAAGCTTCTTAATTCATTAGGACATGACTCTATCATAATATTCAGCTTATATCCCTTTTCTTACAAGTTTAAGTTAGTGTAATTTTGTATCTAGCACATGAAAAGAGAACATCATTGTTCAAGAAGTTCGATTAACCCATTTTATAAGTAATTCATCACTTGCAACTACCAAACAATCAAACTTTTCACTTCAAGAATTTTACTTATATAAGTCAAGAAAATAATACATTCATAATGAATAAGCAAGTTTCATTCGAATGAGAAGCATTTCATTACGTTTTATTTGTTGAGATACAAGCAAGCTTAAGTTGCTAATATCATCATTATGTTCTTGTAAGTTCGTTAAGTTCAAGCACATTATCAAGAAGCTTATTTCAAGAATTATATCACACCAGCTAGACAAGAAACACACATTCAAGTACAAGTAACTCAAGCATGTGATCATATAAGTCCAATTGAATACTAATTCCTCTTTTAGCCATGTTTTGTTTTTTTACCTTTCAAGACACAAGCAATTCAAGTTATCATGTTATTATTAAGGATCACAATGGTTAATACTTTTCACATGATAGCTTGTCATATTTTAAAGTCTTTAGTTTAATCATCACTTATATAGGCTTTAATCCCATTTTAATCGAGTCTTAGGACAATCAACAAAATCTAATCGAGCATCTCAAGCATACAAGATCAAACAATTCCAATCGAGGTCTATTATCACACCAATCAAGCAAAGAATATATCTACATGCATTAGGTAGTCTCAAACAAGGTACTCACTCAATTCATTCGAGTAGTAATCCAATTCACCATGTTTTTATCATTCAAGATTCAAGCATATTCAATTTATCAATGTTATCATCTTATCCAAGTCAATTCATTGTTTAGCAAGCTTGTAGTCAAGAGTCAAGTTCATTGTCAAGAATCAAGGATACACATTTTCATTCAAGTGTAGCTTATTTCATTTTAACCTTATTAACAAGTTTTTCCTTAGCCTTTAGTAATTATTGTTTACTTTCTTTAATTTGAGCCTTAGACAATTAGATGTCTTTTACTTGTTCGCCTTGGATCATCGATTCAATCGTGAATAACCTTGGTCCATGTTTGACCATATAGGTCCAAGCAGTATTCAACACAAAGCAATGGCCAATATCGAGAGCATGTAAATCCTATCTTCACACTATCCAACCAACTGTCACCAATCTTCGTACATCTCCCCCGTTACCTCCTACTATAGCCAATATATCACATGTAATGGGGCGTCCCCCTGAGTTGTAACTCATGGACTGTAGTCCCAAGATGACCAAGTATCACACTTTATTATCCAAGGACTTCCATTGAAAGGCAACTTAGGTATCTTATCTCCTTTAAGTGTTTCATGTTCAAGTCAAGATCATGGAAGTATGGAGCTTTTGAATTCAAGTGTTCAATTATCAATCATGTCAAGATCAAGATCAATTTTTAAGCCCTTAGGCCATTTGAACCATAATCCAATTATCAAGTAATCAAGATTTGAAGCATCAACTATGGTCACTTAGACCATCAAGCAATTCAAATAGGTCACTCAGATTTAGGGAGTAAGTATTAAATTCATTTTCAAGTGATTATTATTTATCAAGCAAGTTTATTTTAATCTAGTATTATTCAATTGGTCATCCTACACTAGCAAGTACCATCTTACAACCAAACCAGCTAGATTCAATCACATTTATGTATACACATCAAGTCTCAAGCAAACCCATTCCATTTCCATTCGATTAGTTATCAAGAAGATCAAGCATTTCATTTCATGTTTCATGTTCCTTTATCAAGTCATGTACTTATTATCATGATACCAATTAGGCATTCTTCCCTTAATTTTTGTTTACCAAGCATAAATTAGATTCATTTCATGATACATTCACAAGCAAGAAGAATAAGCATGTAATATTTGGTTAGGACCTAAGTCCTAACCCTATGTTAACTACACTCACCTTGTATCCTGAAGGTACAAAATACCCGAATCCTTACCCTCATCCCGACACTTATCCATTCTTTCTTCCAATTTCTTAATATTGCTTTCAAATTTTGATTTCTATGAAAGGTAGCCCTACATGCAAGCTTCTAAACTCTCATCCATGGTGTTTCTCTCACTATTTCTCTCTCCTTCTATTCTTTCTTAACACACGGCTGAATGGAGAAGAATGAAGATGATGTCTTCATTTGAATGGGTTTTGGAAATAACCATTTTACCCTTAATTAATCATTAATTAGAGACATAATCAAGGGTACACTTAGGAATTAAAAATCTTTAGCATGCAATCTCATTCTTTCTCATTTAATTTGATTTGGTCATCTTATTTAGGCCACCCATCTTTCATTTCTTTCAATTAGGTCACTAATCATCCTAATTGATTTAGGATCAAGCTTAATTAAGCTAGCTAATTAGGTTATTTAGCTTGATTACTTCTAGGGTACGTTTTAGGATATTACAATTCTCCCCCTTTAAAAAGAAATTCGACCTCGAATTTCTCCCGAGATATATACTACCAACTCAGAACCTTTTGCATGTTCTGAGTTTCAATCAATCAAATGAAATGGTATTGGTTTCCAATTACCAATACCAAACAAGGTTTATCTCCTAGGTGGCACAATTTTCCTACATGATGCATGATTGGCCCGGTTTAGTCCGAGAATCGGCTAAACCTAAGCTCTGATACCAAACTTGTAACACCCCTCGCCCGTGTTAGGAGCGAGAAGCATTATGACTAGAAAACGAACAAGCAAAATGAAAATACAGGTTAATTAAATTTTTTCTCTTCATTAAAACTCAACTCTATTAGGTGAGTTACTTATCTAGCAAGCTATCATAACACCCAATTGAAATACACTCAAGACTCTTTACTAATCATCAATTTGTTTTAAACACTTGTGTTTTTCCTTCAACTAATGTTGCTAGCCAAGCATGTGAACATACAAATATTATACGATTGCTCCTTAATATGATCATGCCCGATTCATTTCCTTTTTATACCTACAAGCGCATCCATGTACCAATTCAATCCATTGATCTAATATATCTCATTCATTTTTTACAGTTCTTAAGTTCCTATTGCATTTTAAGACTAATTATGTAATACCCTAAATCCTAGCCTAGAAATATTGAAACCAATTGCTTAAGTTGATATCTTAATTGAACCTAGAATCTAAGCTAATTAGATCAATTAAGGATTTAATTAGAAGAATGAATGAAATAAGTGACCAAATTAAAGTGACTAAATCGAATTAAATAGTAAATAGAGAGATTGCATGCTAAACTTTTACCTTACCACATTTGCCCTTGATTAATTCTATGGCAAATAACTAATTAAGGCTAAGATAGTAAATTCCTAAATCCATTAAAATGGATGTCATCTTCATCCATACTCTTCATTATGCCGAATTAAAGAGGGAAAATTAGGGAGAGAAGGAAATTGAGAGATCAGCCATTGATTGAAGGGAAATTAAGCTTGCATGTATATGATTTTGTAAGTAAATTAAAGCTACAAGCAAAGTAAGTATGATTCTATTCTTGTTCAATCGAATAGGCAGCTATACTTATTGACTAGGGTTGTTTTGATGATTGTATATGAAATTAACTATTGAATATGTTGGTTGATGATTGAATTGTTGTAGGATTATGTAAATTTGGAGAATGAACACTAGGTATTATGCTGGAATTGTGTAAACAATGAATTGGTAACCTAGTATGCTAACCGAATAGTGTAAAAATGCTTAGAACCACTTTAGAAATGTTGTTCACATAATTAATTGAATAGATGATGTTATGAGCAAATCTAGAAAATTTGATGTAGGTGAAAGTTGCTGGAAATTGAAATAACTACTGAATTGAGGTATTGTATTGATGAAAAAGATGTTAGATTTGATAAAATGGAGGTTGAGAGTGAAACTGGTCACATAGAAGGCTTAATTGATAAAATAGGAACTGTTTTGAATAAGTTGGTAAATTCGGGATTGAATTGGATAAGTTTAAGGGCTGGTAATGTTAGCTAAAAACAGGGGAAGAACTGAGAGAAAAGTTTAATAAGTTGAATGGCTTAATTAATAGCTAAATAGATGGTTTAAAGTGATGAATTGACAAAATAGGTGAATCTGGACTAATTTGTAAATTTTGCTAATTTGAGGACCTAGATGTACTAATTAGGGGCCAAAATTAACTTGTAAAAATAGGGAAAAATCAGGGGAATCAATGGTAAAAAGGAATAAAATGAACTAGTAAGGGTCCTAGGATAAAAAACTCACTAAATTGGATTAAACTACAAGTTGGCAAAATAGTAACCGGAAAAAGGACCTGACTTTAAATTGAAATCTGTATTGATATAGAAAAAATTAAAATATGAGACTTATATGGATACAAAGGTAATTGAATAAGCTTTCTAGTGGTACAAAGTAATTGAAAATCCAATGAGTAGATTAAAAGATATGAACAGATTACTAAAGGGTATGCAAACTGCCTGGGAGCAAAAACTATTTTGGATGATGTAGTTTAAATGAGCTTGAATTATTATTGTATTGATTCTAATGATCCTTCTATGTTGTGCATGACTTGCTAGACCAAGGATTAGAGGAGATTACTGAAGGCAATAAGGTTGGATCATCAAGGGATAGACAAAAGGGAATAGCAATACAAGATTAGCTGGGAGTATTGTGAGTGTAGTCTTCCTTAGGGTTGGAACTAGTGTTCTAACCAAAGTTGTATGTCTAAATACTTGCTTGATGATTGATAACATGAAATGAACTTAAATTATATTTGGTAATATTACATTAAGGGAAGAATGGACTAACTAAAGATTTGACAATACAATATGCTTTTAAATGTAATATGGTTTGATTGTGGAAATGAAACAATTGTTTGTTCCGTAAGATTCTATGCCCTATTCGAATGCTGCCATGAGTTATGCTTGATAAATTATGTTCAATTGAATGAATATGCTATTGAAAATTTTTGGTGTAACACCCCCAACCCGGGCTAGTAGTAACCCAATTCGGGAGCGTTACTTAGCAAGCAAGCAAGGACAATACAAGACATGGCAAGCAACAAGGCATTCGAACCATACAAACAATCTAACATTCATACTTCCTTAACATACAAGCAATGCACATTTGACTCTTAATCATCCAAAGCATTCAAAACTAAGCAAGCAAGAAGAAACAATCATTCGAACAAGGCATAGGCAACCACTCATACATTACTTATCATGCAAGTAACCACAAAATTGAATCTCAATCCAAACTATCCATTCGAATAGGTCACCAATTTTAACTCATTTCATGCTTACATTACAAGTTACTACTTTCATGGTTCATTTTATAACAAGTATACAATGTTACCTATCCTATTTGAACTACCTTAGTGTTACATGCTACCAATTCACTTTGTGTTCCTTATCTTGTACATATTTAGTCATTTCATTCCTACACTTACTAAGCATAATTATCTAACCTTTAATAGCATGTATCTAGTTCCATTCAAGCCTATATCAATACCTAACCATTCAGCCACAACACCAAACACAATACAAAGCATGAAACTAGTTTATTCCAATCTTATTCTACTACCATGCATTCGACAAACATGAAATAACCACATGAAACCATTTGGCCATACCTCAAAACAATCACACAACAATACTTTCAATATGGTAATTTCATACAAGACATGAAGCATTCTAATGGTTGGTCATACAACATGGTTCAGCTCAATCTACATTCATTTCAAGCATACACAAGAGCATGACAAGGTTATCAAACTATTTCATAGCCAATTAGATCCTCATATGATCATTCCATATCATCAACAAATGCGCGCAACATTCAACCATTACAAGTTATCTAAGTTCATTACATACCTTATATTGTATACATAACATAGATAGGCCCATCAAGCATTATATACAATATTTCAAAATGCATGTTCAAGCTATTTAAATACATCTAGTACCACCATTCTAGGAAATACAAAGCAAGTATGAAATCATACTTTAACCAAGCTTGTGTAAGATGCTTCTTGCTCAAGGAATCAAGCTTCAAGATCAAGCAATGTTTGAATCCTTTAACCTATAGGTTGGAAATAATGAAACAAGAGTGATAAGTACAAAAATATACTTAGTGAGGTAGTAACTAGTCTATCCATTTTGTTATTTCAAGTTTCATGTCTTTTAAATCAAGTGTAGACCTAGCTAAGGCTTTCAAGCATCAAGAGTGATCTTAGCTAGTCTTTCAAACATCAAGAGTGGCCTTATCTAGTCCTTCAAGAATCAAGATTATCATATCTAGGATAGCAAGCATTCGGCCAACATGTATAAGCATCAAGGAGTCATAATTCATAAATCAAGCAACATGCTTGCAAAACAAGAAACCAAGGAGTCATGCTTTCAAGTCAAGTAACATACATTTCATGACATTCAAGACAAGCATCCTAAACATGTTTAGTCAATGTTAAGTCATTAATCAAGGCAACCAAAATATAGCAACTTGGTTACAAAGCTTAATTTTGCATGTTTACACAATAGGTTCTTACTATAACAGTTTCTAGGCTATATGACTATGTTCATTCTTTTATCTTTCATTTCCAGCATTGGTTACTAACAATTCAGCTTGTTTAATATCCAATTTACATTATCTAATCATGATCATGTTCAATTCATTAATTCCATAGCTCAATTACAAGTTCTAACCATTCAATTCTTATATCAACATCTAATTTCAAATTTCCAGCAACCTAGTTTTGTTATACCATTCCTTTCACATAATTTCCAGCATATAACCACAACAATTCAACATGTAATGCAACCTAACATGTCATCTAACAATTTTGAGATCAATTCCAACAATTATACATGAGTCTATTACATGTTCATCACATTTCCAACATCTACACACTCAAATCTCATTTCCATTTCAATTCAAATATGAAATTTACAAGAGAAACAAGTAATTACCTTAATCACTAAGCTATCTAGACTTAATTTGGAGCTAAATCAAGGTTGTAGGGCATGGATTCAAGCTTTCTCCCTCAAGCTTTCCTTTCTCTCTTTTCTCTTTTCAATTCAGCCAACAAAGAGAAAGTGAAGAAGATGATGACACTTAATCCAAGTTATTGGATTTGTGAATTGTCTAAAATGTCCCTTAATTAATCCTTATCATTAACTTAATCAAGTGTATTAAGGGAAACAAGGAATTTAGCATGCATTCCCCATCTTTCTCATTTAATTCAATGTAGTGTAACACCCCATCCCCGGGTTAGCCGTAACCCAGTTCTAGAGCATTACCAAAGTGAAAACAAAGCAATAGATAGGTTACTTGTCGAACACGTAACCTCGAAATACTTGACTTGCGGCGCAAGTAACCCAAACTAAACCTTTCAAGACATACAATACATTCAAGCAATCCACATTAAACAAAAACCAACATACATAGCATACTAATTTAGGTACCATTTTGTTTCATTTCATACTTATAACCTAAGTTACTATTATCATATTACCATTCCATTCAAATCACATACATCATTCAAACAACAAACTCAAGTGTGGCATACTTCATTTTAAGATACTATTAAACATGGTTCAACTTTCATTCTTACTACAATTCCAAGTGCCATATTCGAATAACACTAGGTGGTCATTGAGCATGTCTTAACTAGCTTACTTGCATCTCAAGAAACTACTTATTCAACCAATTAACATGATTAATACAAGCATCTAACTTACAATCTTATTACACATTCATGCATACATTCGAACAACATGGTAATCCCTAATCATATTTTATTTGATTCTTTACAATCAAGTCATCACATTTCATAGCATATTTGGTTTATACATTGTTAATGCATGCTTAAACATACCTTAGCCTCAATCTTGTCATTGTTGAATCATGCTAATAGACATAGGAACAAATGCATGATCATACACATTGGTCTAACATTCAAATGAAACAAGATTCAACCATCATTGTATAATTTCATAATTTGCGCAGCTTCTTACTCATATATATACATATCATCATGGTTCAAACATAATATTTAAGTCATCCAAGTTATTTACAAGATAGGACCATCAAAACATTACATACACTAGTCTTAACAACACCACAATATGCATGATCAAGACTACCTATTACAAGTTCTAGTGCCACCAAACTAGGAGTATACAAAGAGTATGAAATCATACTTTTAAGCTTGCTTCAAACCCAAGATATCCTCTTGAAGTATCTTTAATCTGTTATGGGAAGAATAAAGAGTAGAGTGGTAAGTACAAGTTATGTACTTAGTGAGGTAACACTAAGTCTAGCCAATTTCAAAGCATATAAGTCCAAGTTTACATGTAATCCAAAGAATCAAGACCATCACCATAAATCATGTACCATTCGAATTACATGGAGGAAAACATATGCAAGTTTCACATATCACTCATTCAATCATAGCAACATCCACCATATAATCATAGCATACCATTCGAACACCTTGCTTAGAAGACAAGCAACCAATACTTTAATTACCAAGTAGGTATTCTTACACATAGTCATCATTTATACATTTCTTTCATGAGAAGTAACTAGTTATACATCCATTCATGTGTCTTCTTTCAAAGCAAGGAAGTTCATTCAAGTGTCTTATAATACAAGCAATGTTCATATCACATATCAAAGCAAACAATGTTCATTTGAATTATTAAGTCATCTTATAACACCCTTGGTAAGTAGCTTACTAGATAATCAAATCTTAACAATATGCACCGAAGTGCCAATATGCACCATAGTGCCAATATGCACCGAAGTGCCAATATGCATCGTAGTGCCAATATGCATCGTCGTACCAATGTACCGTCATACCAATATGCACCGTAGTGCCAATATGAGCTCAAGATTCTAAGGCATGCCCTCCTATCTATCAAACTAGCTACCAAGGTTGTTGATTATCCATTTCATGTAAGCTCTATACATTTCATGATCCAATACAAGATTATGCCATTTAATGGCCAAGCCCTTAGGCTTATGGAGTTTTAACTCCCAATACAAAACTATCCATGCCATTCGAATAGCATGAATACAAAGTAGTATCCTTGTTCAATTCATTTCAATCAGCCATGTATAACATTCACAAACACATGCATATGTATGAAATGTACGTACCTTATTCTCCAAGCAAGCATGCCATTTCATACCTTTGGCATAAGCAATGCAATTTGTCAAGCAATACATTCCATTTGCTTAACACTCAAGTAAACACATAGATCATGGCATCAAACAAGTTATCATACAGATCATTCTTCCCTTAATTATCCAAATAGGTTTTAAGGCATGTTACATGGCAATAACATTGATTTAAACAATAACAAGGTTGGTTAGGACCTAGTCCTAACCCTAAGGATAGTTACACTCACAATCTCCTAACAATCAATGGTCTTGTATCCAAATCCCTTTGCCTCTAGCTTTGGGATGTCCACTCCTATCTTCTTCTTCCCCAACTTGCTGCCCTTGGTCTAGCAAGCAATATACATACAATTCATCAAAACAAACACATAATGTCACACAATTATAGTAGCAATTTTACCAAATTTGTACCTAATACTTAGCTACTGTTTTTATGCTTTCTTTTAAGCATCTCTTACCAATTCATCTCTACATTGTTATTACTTCATTTTAAAGCGTAATTGGACAGGTTACAATGTCCCAAAACTGTTTTGGAAACAGTTTGCATCTAGGTGTAAAAACAGTCCCAAACTGTCCAGGACACTGCTGCCTGGCAGTTTGCACACTGTCCCTTTAAAAGGCCATATCTTTTAATCCGCACGTCGTAATTTCGATTGCTATACACCGTTGGAAAGCTTAAAATGTTTTCTATAAGACCATAATAGACTTGCATTTTAGTTCTTATCCAATTAATACAGTTTATTGTTCAAAGACAGGGCATTTGCACTGCCTGGACAGTTTGCACTGTCCAACAATTCCTATTTACAGTTTCCAGCATAGGACCCAGTTTTCAATTCTGTTTTCACCTAATGAAATTAGACATACTAAGGATCATGTCATTAAAATTTAAGCCCTGAATTTGATCTATACATTTTTTGGTGAATTTTCAAAGTGACTGCCCAGAATAGAGCAATTCTGGGCAGATTGCACCTATTCACATTTTAATGCCTCAACTCCATTTTAACCAATGTTTTGGCCCTATAATTCATTTCATATGATATCCTAAACATGATGAGTCAATGTTAATCCATTATTCAAGGCTTCCAAAACAGGGCAAGTTGGTTACAATGCCTAATTTTGCATGTTTACTCAATTTCAATTCCACAAAACAGTTTCTATGTTGTGTGACTATGTTCATACTTTTATCCTTCATTTCCAGCATTGTTTGATAATAATTCAATTTGTTTAACACCTTCTTTACAATATATAATCATGATCATAATCAATTCATTAATTCCATAGCTCAATTTTAAGTTCTAATCATTCAATTCTCACTTCAACATCACAATTCAATTTTCCAGCAACCTAGCTTTGTTACACTATCACAAACACATGATTTCCAGCATTGTACCTAATTTTCATTCTTCAATTTGCATGATTCTACAACCATTTAATCATCTAATCACATATTCAATAGCTAATTTCAATCTAACATCATCAAAACAGTCCAATTCAACAATATAGTTGCCATTCAATTGAACACAAGTAGAAAATACTTATTTTGCTTCCTAGTTCAATTTCAATGAAAAATCACTACACATGCAAGCTTAATTTTCCTCTTCAATGGCTGATTTTCAAGCTCTCTTTCTCTCAAATTTTCTATCCTTCCAAACAGCACAATGAAAGGATGATGGAGATGATATCCATCTTAATGGATTTATGAATTGTCTAAAATATCAACATAATCAAGGGCATTAGGGGAAATGAGGAATTTAGCATGCATTCCCCATCTTTCTCCTTTAATTCAATGTAGTCCTCCTAAATTGGTCACTTATTTCATTCATTCTTTCAGTTAAACCCTTAACTAATCAATTTAGATTAATTCTAAATTCAATTAAGCTATCAACTTATTTATTTTGGTTCCAATACTTCTAAGCTAGGATTTGGGGTGTTACATGTAGTCACTTTAAATTGATCACTTAATTCATTCATTCTTTCAATTAGATCCTTGACTAATCAATTTAGCTTAATTTCTAGATTCAATTAAGCTATCAACTTAAGC
Organism: Hibiscus mutabilis; assembly: GCA_019671005.1. Lineage (NCBI taxonomy): Eukaryota > Viridiplantae > Streptophyta > Magnoliopsida > Malvales > Malvaceae > Hibiscus > Hibiscus mutabilis. The sequence continues at coordinate 29,063,262 of CM033714.1, forward strand.
AATTGGTTTCAATACTTCTAGTCTAGGATTTAGGGTGTTACAGTTGGTCGCTTGAATGTGTACACAATGGAAGTACATGAAAGCCTATAAAATGATCTTGACCTTACTATGTTTGTTTCTTAATCACTTGATGTGTGATTGCTTGATAATGAAAGACTTAACAAGTCCTTGGATGCTAGTTGGCCTTAGGTAGAACGGCATGCCTTAGAGTCTAGAGCTCGATTTAATATGTTCAGGTACTTTGTGTGCCTTAATATGTGTTGTAGATGACACCTTAACACGATTGGTACTTTGTGTGCCTTAACATGTGGTGTAGCAGACACCTTAACATGATCAAGTACTTTGTGTACTTTAATACGTGGTGTAGAAGACACCTTAACATGATCTGGTACTTTGTGTACCTTAACACGTGTCTCGATTACCTAGTCCTACTATCTACCAAGGCAAAACAAGATTAAATGAACTTAAAGAAAGACTTGTAATATGAATGAATGATGAATATGTTATCTTGGTTTAAACATTACTTGAAAAATAAGTTACAAGGTATAATACCCTATTCAAAGTGGATATTATGATCTTCATGATTGAATTGCTTGATACTTGCTTGCTTGAATAGCTTGTAATAGAAGGTGTTTACTTGCTTGATTGTTCTATGTGGGATTTGAAATAATTCTTGATTGCCTAAGCTTGCCTATTCGAATGCTTCATGAGGAACTAGTTAGGTCATGACTTTACTTAATTGAAGCCTGGCTAGGTTAATCTTGATTAAAATGAACAAGGAATATGAGATAATAATCTTGATAAATTGATAGATTTAGGTACTACCTCACTAAGTACATTATGTACTTATCACTCTTGTTTTTCCTTCTTCCCAAACCACATGTTTAAATATACTCGAATCAGATGCTTGATCAACAAGTTATTTTACTTGGATTTTGAAGCAAGAATCAAGCATATTCAACTATGATTTTGGTACTTGTTGTTGATACTCCTAGATGGTGGCGGGTAGAGTTAACTTTAGAACTCATGTTAGTTCATATGTTTGGAACTCTAAGGATTATAATTATATGTACTCGATAGCTATAGTACTATGTTTATCCTAAAATATTGGACCATGCATTTTGAGTTATGTATATGTAATTAAGTAAGTATGTAATGGTCTGTGATGAAATTATCTAATGAATGAATGACTAGAACTTTGTTTATAAGTTTATTTGTTCGAATATGATTGTATAAACTATAGAATTGAATGTGTTAAGTCAACTCATGATAAACCTATTCTATCTTGACCTTAATCGAATGAAATTTGAAGTTAGGCTGTTAGTTTAATTCATTTATATGATATAGATATCTAGACCAATCTACATGTAAGTATAAGTATAAGGTTTTGGTAAACTTGGTTTTGAAGAATGAATGGCTTAGATTGCTAATAGGTAATGAATAGTTAATTGAAATTGTTATCTAGTTAGCCGAATAGTACCATGATCAATAAGCTAATTGGATGATTAATCTCATTGCCTAGTAGTTGAATGATGTCTTGTTCATCAAGTAATGGAAATTTTTTTAATTGGCCCTAATCTTGTATGTTATAACTTGTATTAGATAACACGATTTAACTCGTTTCCTTTCCTATTCCGGTGACATTCCTCGCTCCTAACCCGGGCGAGGGGTGTCACAAATTAGGCAAATAAGCTAAATCTATTTACCATTTCGATTAGTGGCTTAGAAAAACTAGCCTCATAGGTAATTCATTTTATGCCTTATTTATCCCAACAAACATTTTAGAACTTAGCTTCTTTTCTAATAGGATCAAAGGAGTTAGACTTATTTAGACTTAATCCAACATGTTCAATTCTCTAATTTCCATAACTATATTCTATCAATACAATTATGTAAACACAATTCTAATTCATTCATTCATTAAACAAGGTCACATTGTTTACAAAGACCTTTACTTATATACATCAAGATGCCATTAAGGTTAATACAAGATTTTGATCAAGTTCATATATATACATATTCATTAGCCTAGTAAAATGCATGACAAGTTATGTGCCACTAACTAGGAGAATACAAATAATATACAATCATACTTCAAGTCCTGGTTATCTTGCTTCGGGTCCAAGGAAGATAGCTTCAAGGTCAAGCATTGTTCGGGATGGCTTTTACCTGAGGTTTGGGAATAATGCATACAAGAGTGATAAGTACAAGATTGTACTTAGTGAGGTAGCATCTAATCTATCAAGATTATTAAGTTTCAAGGTTCTTTAATCCAATTATAACTTATTCAAGCCTTAAACATGTTAGGTCCAGCCTTAGCCTAGTATTTCAATTATCACCCAAAGGTTCTAGCACACGATGAACAAGGGTTTCAATTCAAGGGTACACGTTACACATTCAACAAATATCTCATGAGCAGTAACTAAGCAAGCCAATAAAGGTTCATTCAATTTAATTCGAATTAGGCATCCAAGCTAGATAGTCATACCTTTCTATTCAAATTAGATTCATTTACGCTTTAACTTATCTTTCAAGTAACAAGTAATCTTGACATTCCATTTATCAAGTGTCTTAATTGAGCTTATACATTACTTCACTACCATACAAACTTATTAGACTATTTGATTAAGCTTAATATTCCATTTTAGTTAACTCTTGACTTAGTTACAAGTATAATTATTTAAGGATATTCACCATTCGGGGTCAAGACTTCATTTAGGGCAGTAACCAACTGTGCAAACTGTTTACAAAACAGTTTACAAAATTATCCAATTCACCTAGACTGCTACTGCTAGGCAGCTTGTGCACTGTTTACTTAAACATACATAATTTTCATTCCATACGTCAAAATATCTATTAGCTTACACCGTTTTAAAGCTTACTTAACCGTCCTTACCACCGTTCAGGCCTTTCATTTTAATGTTTTTCCAATTAATACAGTTTTTAGTTCAAAGATGGGGCAATTGCATATCTGGACAGTTTGCACTGTCCAGAGGTTTTCATTTCCATATTCCAGCTCACAAATCAGAATTCAATTATGTTTTCTCCTAATGAAAATAGACATGTTAAGGTTCATTCCATATAAATTTCAGCCCTTAGTTCGACTTACAAAATTTATGGTGATTTTTCAAAGTTGCTGCCCAGAATAAAGTTTTCTAGGCAGATTACACTAGGTTGCATTTTAAGCTTCTTAATTCATTAGTACATGACTCTATCATAATATTCAGCTTACATCCCTTTTCTTACAAGTGTAAGTTAGTCTAATTTTGTATCTAACACATGAAAACAGAACATCATTGTTCAATAAGTTCGATTAACCCATTTTATAAGTAATTCATCACTTGCAACTACCAAACAATCAAACTTTTCACTTCAAGAATTTTAATTATATAAGTCAAGAAAACAATACATTCATAGTGAATAAGCAAGTTTCATTCGAATGAGAAGCATTTCATTACGTTTTATTTGTTGAGATACAAGCAAGCTCAAGTTGCTAATATCATCATTTCGTTCTTGTAAGTTCGTTAAGTTCAAGCTCATTATCAAGAAGCTTATTTCAAGAATTATATCACACCAGTTATACAAGAAGCACACATTCAAGTACAAGTAACTCAAGTATGTGATCATATAAGTCCAATTGAATAGTAATTCCTCTTTTAGCCATGTTTTGTTTTTTTTACCTTTCAAGACACAAGCAATTCAAGTTATCATGTTATTATTAAGGATCACAATGGTTAATACTTTTCACATGATAGCTTGTCGTATTTTAGAGTCTTTACTTTAATCATCACTTATTTAGGCTTTAATCCCATTTTAATCGAGTCTTAGGACAATCTACAAAGATCTAATCGAGCATCTCAAGCATACAAGATCAAACAATTCAAATCAAGGTCTATTATCACACCAATCAAGCAAAGAATGTATCTACATGCATTAGGTAGTCTTAAACAAGGTACTCACTCAATTCATTCGAGTAGTAATCCAATTCACCATGTTTTTATCATTCAAGATTCAAGAATATTCAATTTATCAATGTTATCAACTTATCCAAGTCAAATCATTGTTTAGCAAGCTTGTAGTCAAGAGTCAAGTTCATTGTCAAGAATCAAGGATACACATTTTCATTCAAGCGTAGTTTATTTCATTTTAACCTTATTAACAAGTTTTGCCTTGGCCTTTAGTAATTCTTGTTTACTTTCTTTAATTTGAGCCTTGGACAATTAGATGTCTTTTACTTGTTCGCCTTGGATCATCGATTCAATCGTGAATAACCTTGGTCCGTGTTTGACCATATAGGTCCAAGCAATATTTAGCTCAAAGCACAAAGCAATGGCCAATATCGAGAGCATGTAAATCCTATCTTCACACTATCCAACCAACTGTCACCAATCTCTGTATATCTCCCTCGTTACCTCCTACTGTCGCCAATATATCACATGTAATGGGACGTCCCCCTGAGTCGTAACTCATGGACCATAGTCCCAAGATGACCAAGTATCACACTTTATTATCCAAGGACTTCCATTGAAAGGCAACTTAGGTACCTTATCTCCTTTAAGTGTTTCATGTTCAAGTCAAGATCGTGCAAGTATGAAGCTTTCGAATTCAAGTGTTCAATTATCAATCATGTCAAGATCAAGATCAAATTTTAATCCCTTAGGCCATTTGAACCATAATCCAATTATCAAGTAATCAAGATTTGAAGCATCAATTATGGTCACTTAGACCATCAAGCAATTCGAATAGGTCACTCAAATTTAGGGAGTAAGTATTAAATTCATTTTCAAGTGATTATTATTTATCAAGCAAGTTTATTTTAATCTAGTATTATTCAATTGATCATCCTATACCAGCAAGTACAATCTTACAACCAAAGCAGCAAGATTCAATCACATTTATGTATACACATCAAGTCTCAAGCAAACACATTCCACTTCCATTCGATAGTTATCAAGAAGATCAAGCATTTCATTTCATGTTTCATGTTCCATTATCAAGCCATGTACTTATTATCATGATACCAATTAGGCATTCTTCCCTTAATTTTTGTTTACCAAGCATAAATTAGATTCATTTCATGATACATTCACAAGCAAGAAGAATAAGCATGTAATATTTGGTTAGAAACTAAGTCCTAACCCTATATTAACTACACTCACCTTGTATCCCGAAGTTATAGAATACCCAAATCCTTACCTCATCCGACACTTATCCATTCTTTCTACCAATTTCTTAATAATGCTTTCAAATTTTGATTTCTATGAAATGTAGCCCTACATGCAAGATCCTAAACTCTCATCCATGCTGTTTCTCTCACCATTTCTCTCGCCCTCTATTCTTTCTTAACCCACGACTGAATGGAGAAGAATGAAGATGATGTCTTCATTTTAATGGGTTTTGGAAATAACCATTTTACCCTTAATTAATCATTAATTAGAGACATAATCAAGGATGCACTTAGGAATTAAAATCATTGGCATGCAATCTCATTCTTTCTCATTTAATTCAATTTGGTCATCTTATTTAGGCCACCCATCTTTCATTTCTTTCGATTAGGTCACTAATCATCCTAATTGATTTAGGATCAAGCTTAATTAAGCTAGCTAATTAGGTTATTTAGCTTGATTACTTCTAGGGCACGTTTTAGGGTATTACAATTATACAAGATGAACTTGAATTCGGATTACCTAGTATGCCAATTGTATCTGAATTTATTAATGTTTTCCCCGAGGAAATCCCTGGTCTCCCTCCAACCAGAGAAGTAGAGTTCCGGATCGTTGTTCAACCTGGAACAACTTTGGTGTCCATCACACCCTATCGAATGGCACCTGTTGAATTGAAAGAACTCAAGAAGCAACTTCAAGAGCTACAAGACAAAGGCTTTATTCGGCCTAGCTCATCTCCCTATGGTGCTCCAGTCTTATTCGTGAAGAAGAAAGACGGGACTATGAGACTATGTATTGACTACAGACAATTGAACAAGCTTACTATCAAGAATCGATATCCTCTCCCAAAGATAGAAGATCTTTTCGATCAACTCAAGGATGCTTCGGTGTTCTCAAAGATGAATCTTCGATCGAGATACTATCAAATAAGGGTAAAAGAAGAAGATGTACCCAAGACAACCTTTCGTACTTGATATGGCCACTTTGAATTCCTTGTAATGCCATTCGGATTAACGAATGCTCCGGCTGCTTTCATGGACCTCATGAACCATGTATTCAAGCCCTATCTTGATAAGTTTGTGGTTGTCTTCATTGATGACATTCTGGTGTATTCTCGGAAAAAGGAAGAACATTTCGAACACCTTCGATTTGTATTACAAACTCTCCAAGAGCATCAATTGTTCACAAAGTTCTCTAAGTGTGAATTCTAGCTATCGGAATCTCGTTCCTTGGCCATGTCATCTCAGCAGAAGGAATTAAAGTAGACCTGAGCAAAATTCAATCCATCTTGAATTGGAGAACTTCGAGGAATGTTGGTAAGGTTAGAAGCTTTCTCAATTTAGCTGGGTACTATCGACGTTTTGTCAAGGGATTCCCATCCATTTCTGCAAGCTTGACTAAGCTAACCCGCAACGATGCACCCTTTGTTTGGTCGGAGAACCAACAACGAAGCTCGATCAACTTTAACAAGCTTTGACTCATGCACCGGTTCTCATCCAACCAGAATCGGGTAAAGAATTCACTATCTATAGTGATGCATCTCATTTAGGATAGGTTGTGTCCTAATGCAAGATGGAAAAGTGGTAGCTTATGCTTCAAGGCAACGAAAACCACACGAGTCAAACTACCCTACACACGATCTAGAATTGGCAGCCATCGTGTTTGCACTTAAAATATGGAGACATTACTTGTATGGGGAGAAATGCAACATGTTCACAGACCACAAGATTCTCAAATACCTCCTAACTCAGAAAGACTTGAATTTGAGACAAACGAGATGGCTAGAGTTACTTAAAGACTACGATTTGGTTATCGACTACCATCCGAGGAAAATAAATGTGGTTGCTGATGCCCTTAGTCCCAGACCATACTCGGGTACACCCCTAAATCTAAATCCCAAAATAATTCATTTGAATTTAATCTTTCTTGGATTACAAGTAATCCATTTGAATTGAACCTTTCTTATCTTGCAAGCAACTATTCGAAATCTTCCTTAATGATCTTGTCCATTCGTTTGTAGCTTCCTTGGCTATCAGTGCTCATTTCTGTTTATCCAAAGGACAAAAATTCTAGTTTGAACTTCAAGTTCAATCTAGCTTGATCTCAAGAATCAAAGAACTCCAGCAAACTGATCCAGATCTCTAGAAGATTATATCCAAGCTAGACTCTGAGTCTAATTCTAACTTCTCCCTCAAGTCGAATGGACTCATCTATTTCAAAGATAGAGTATGTGTTCCTAACAATGAGGAACTAAAACAAGAGATGCTACAAGAAGCTCATCAAAGCTGCTTCTCAATTCACCCCGGGATCAATTAAGATGTACAAGGACCTAAAGCCACTATACTGGTGGCCATGCATGAAATCGGCTATCACAGACTTTGTTTCAAAATTCCTAACTTGTCAAAGAGTTAAAGCCGAGCATCAAATCCCTACTGGATTGCTCCAACCAATTGAATTCCCTCAGTGGAAATGGGATCAGATTACAATGGACTTCGTAACTGGTCTTTCTTCTACTCCAAGAAAGAATGTTGTTGTATGGGTGATTGTTGATAGATTCAAAAAGTCTACTCACTCATCTCTCTTCAAATGAACATGAGCTTGGAGACCTTAGCTGAACTATACATCCGTGAAGTGATTCGATTACACGGTGTACCTACAGCTATAATCTTTGATCGTGACCCCAGATTTTCTTCTCGGTTCTGGAATTCTTTATAGAAGGCTCTAGGAGTTAAAGTGCACCTTATTACAACCTTTCATCCTCAATCAGATGGACAATCTGAAAGAATCATTCAAGTGCTCGAAGATATACTATGTGCTTGTGTTATAGACTTCGGAAAGAACTGGGAGAAATCTCTACCCTAGTAGAGTTTGCTTACAACAATAGCTACCAGACATCTATCCAGATGACTCCCTTCGAAGCTCTATACGGAAGGAAATGTAGAACTCCCTTGTATTGGTCTGAACTGGGAGAAAACAAAGTATTGGGACCTCAATTGCTTAGAGAAACCGAAGAACAAGTGAAGATTATTCATGATAGGTTAAAAACGGCCTTTGATAGGCAGAAAGGATATGCAGACTTGAAAAGGAGAGACATCCAGCATAATGTTGGAGACAAGGTCTTCCTCAAAGTATCTCCTTGGAAGAAAGTCTTTCAGTTTGGAAGAAAAGGGAAACTCAGTCCCCGATTCATTGGACCATTCAAAATCATTGAAAGGATTGGTCCAGTGGCATATCGATTGGCTCTTCCTAGTGAATTTGACAAGATTCACAATGTCTTTCACGTATCTATGCTCAGAAGATATAGATCTGATCCATCCCATGTCCTTAAACCTGAAGAAGTGGAATTGAATCCTGACTTGTCTTACGAAGAAGAACAAGTCTGGATTCTTGATCATGAAGTTAGAAAGCTCAGGAACAAAACCGTTCCTCTTGTCAAAGTCTTGTGGAGAAATCACAAGGTAGAAGAGGCAACTTGGGAATCTGAAGAAGTCACGAGGAAGAAATATCCTCACCTACTCGATTCAGGTAAATTCGAGGGCAAATTTCTTTTAAGGGGGAGAATTGTAACACCCTAAACTTAGCCTAGGAAGGTTACCACAATTTAAACTATATGCTAATTGATATGAGCTAATCAAATTAAAGAAGAAGGAACATTAGCTAACAAATAACTAAAGGACTAAAATGTTATAACCAACAAGTTAAAGTACCAAAATTGAAGTGACCAATATGAATTACATGCAAAAATCAAGTATTGCATGATAATGAAATAAACTAAAATGGTTTGAGCATGTGGCAAGTGATGACATTTACACATAGGATAAAGAATTTTAGTGGAGAAAAAAAGGGATCATTAGATCAAATGCCATCATCTTCTTCATTTCTCCCTTAGCACCGAACCAACCTAGAGAAAGAAAGGAAGGCTTTGTTCAAGACTTAACCATGCATTTGAATGGTCCTTGTGTTGCTTGAATTATAGTTACATGATTGTGAATGTAAGTTCTTCTTCTTGCTATTCTCTTGTTCGAAATGTGGGTTGTTGAATGTGTCTTGATTCCTACATGTTATAGTGATGTTATGCTTGAAATTTACCTTGAATTGTAGCTTGAATCTTAAGTTTGTGATTCTCTTGTTGCCTAAATTGCTAACGAGAATGTGTATGGTTGAAAACGGTTTTGAATATGGACTGTTTTGATAGGTGAAAATGTTTAAGCATGCTAATTGAATGTAATGCCCTGATTTGGTCACATTACTAGATTAATTGAGGATTGAATAGAGTAAATAAGTTTCTGGAAAATGAATGCACCTAATTGGATTAGTTAAAACTAGGTAATGGACTGCTCAAATGGTGAATTAGAAGTATAATGTTGATCAGATAGATCAAATTGAATTTAACATGATAATGCCCTGTTTTAAGCACATTGCTAAGTGAATTAGACTGACCTAGACATGTAATAACATGGAAATGAGTTGAATTACAATGATAGAACCTTGATTAGATGAGTTATGAAGCTAGAAACTCAACGTAGTGTAATCTGCCCAGAATACTCTGTTCTAGACAGTAACTTTGAAAAATCACCATAAATTTTATAAAAGGAATTTAAGGATGAAATTTTTATGGACAATGCCTTGACATGTCTAAATTCATTATGAGAAAACATAGCTGAATTCTGGATTGTAGAATAAATTGTAGAGAAGAAACACTAGGGACAGTACAAACTGTCCAATGTTGTAAATTGCCCTGTCTTTAAGCTAAAAACTGTATTAATTGGCAAAGAAATAAAATGCAGGGACTATATGGTTAGAAATACAATTATGTTAGCTTTCCAACGGTGTAAACCAATTGAAATTCTGACGTATGGAATGAAAATTATTCATGATTAAGTGAGTAGAGTACAAGCTGCCTGGCAGCAGCAGTAGTATAGACAATTATGGACAGTTTTGTAAACTGTTTTGTAAACAGTTTTGGGACATTGATTTCTGCCATGTTTTACATGAATTAGAGTATAGATAAGTGTAGTTAGGTGTAGTAAAGAATGTAAATGGACATGCTGCCAGATTTGTATATGTTGTGTACTTGTAACAATGCCTTGATTGAATGATTATGTGAACTTGTTTTAACATGTATATACTTGTGTGATGTGTTAGAACCAGGAGTGAACTTGGTGGATGAGGAAAGGGTGGAACATCCTAAAGCTAAGAACAAAGGAGTGTGGATCCAAGACTAGCTAAGCTTGGATTATTGTGAGTGTAGTTTACTTGAGAGTTAGGGCTAGGTCCTAACTAAAGCAAGCATGTCTAAATTCTTGAATTGTTAATTGACTTAATATGATCTTGATCTATAAGGGAAGAATGATTAAAGTAATGCATGAAACTTGATCACAACCTTGAATTCATGTTTGATTCGATTGCTAAGCATGTTTAAGTAGTAACATTGGTGCTTGTATGTGTCATGTGGCATGTGATCGAATGTTTAAAGAACTTGCTTGAAATGTTATCTCAACTTGATGTAATGAACACATGAGAATTACATGATATGCGAGCTATGGCTCAATTGGCCTAAGGCCCTAGTATGGAATGAACTTGCTTGACATGATCTTGAACTTGAAATACTTGTATAAATGGCTTAAATCGAACAACCTTGGTAGCTAGTTAGAGTAGGTAGAAGGGCATAACTTAGAGTCTAGAGCTCATTGTGCCAGGGTTGACTATGGTCCAGGGCTAAGGCCCCTATTTGGCGAAAGACGGAGGGTACGTATATGGTCTTTGGCGATAGTAGGAGGGTTGCCAGCACTATGGTGCATCTTGTGGCGACAGTCGGTTAGAGACTCGATTACCTATACAAACTAAGTACCAAGGGGGTGTTTAATTGATAACAAATGAAATAACAATCCTATAACACATGTTACTTGTCTTGAAAGTTATATAATGAATGTTACTTGACATGAAAGCCATGAATTCTATGTTACTTGACATGAAAGCCATGAATTGTATGTTACTTGTTATGTAAGCATGATTTGCTTGATTATTTATATGAAAGTATGAATTATGATTCATTATCTCTTGTGCCTTATGCTAGCCGAATGTTTGAAATCCTTATCTAGGATTATTCTAATGCTTGAAATCCTTAGCTAGGATCATTCTTGTTCAATTGACACTTAACTTGATATAACAAATGGTTCATACTTGTTTTGTACTCCCTTAGTTGGTGGCACTTAGGTTGTATATAGTGAACTATGCATACATTTTGAATCCTTGAACTTGTATATATGTGTGTTCTTGAATGGGCCTACTATGTTATGAACTTATTGACAAGTTTGTAATGAACTTAAATTATATGTGATGTTTTGTTGCGCTTTTGAATACACAAATGGAATGATCAAGTGATTGATCTAGTTATATTAAACCATTCGAATTGCCTTGGGAACTATATGGTCATTTGTGTGCGTGAACATACCTTGTTGTATGTATATTGTGTGTTTGAATGGTGATTGATGAATGGTCTAGTTGTTAGGAAAACTAGTTACATGCACATGTATGTTAACATGATCATGTTTAGTAATTTAGGTACGAGATGTTATATGTACACATCTAGGAACAATGAAATGAAAGGAAGCATGTTTGTACACTTAGGTCATTCGAATGTGGTATGATATCAAGGATTGAATATGCAAAGTGAATCATGAAAGTAGTAACTTATAATGTAAGCATGAAATGAAACATTTTAGTGGCCTATTCGAATGCCCTATGATATCTTGAAAACAAAATGTGAGATTACTTGTTTGTTAAGTAAGTATGATTGGTTGCTTGCTAGTTAAGTAACTCATCTAATAGGGATAAGTTTATCAATTCATGCCTTGTTCTTGTATTGTATTGCCTTGTCCATGCTTGGTAACGCTTCCGAGCCAATTTTCTGCTAACCCGAGGTAGGGTGTTACATTTATTTGGTAATCTAAGCTTTTTAGTCAGTTATAGGACTAAACCGGGCTCTTTTGCATCATATAGGATACTTGTGCCACCTAGGTGACTTGTATTGTATAGCTTGTGTCTTTGCTTAACTACACCGAATTCCTAATTGTTCTATTTAAACGTAGAATGTTTGAAACAAGGCTCGCTCGAGACGATGAAAGTCCCGAAGGCTCCTCGAATGAAGGAGATAATGTGAGGATGGAATAGAATCCTCCATAACAACAAGCTCAACCCCAAGCCCAAGTTGCTGCTCAACAGGAAGCTCCTACTATAAATCCTATGCAACAGGAATGTCTCCTCAGCATGAAAGAGATTTTCAATCATCTTGTAACCACTTTGAAACAAGATCATCCTATTCCTCCTCCTGCTGATGTTCCAAACAAAGCTCCAATTGATAAGATGGCTCTACACCGGGCCTATACTTTCACTGGCACTGATGAAGCCAATCCCGAAGTAGCTGAGTATCGATTAGAGGATACTACTCGAACCCTGACCAAACAACTACCTTGTCCTGATGAGCACAAGCTCGAATGTGCCATAGCCCTGTTGGCAGATGAAGCACTAAGCTGGTGGGAAACCACTACACTGACTGCTCCTGTTCAAGCTGTAACTTGGAAATTCTTCCTCGAGGAATTCAGGAAGAAATACATCAGTGAACAATATTGGCCAAACGCCAGAAGTGTTTTTTGTACCTCAAGCAAGGTGGCTGACCCATTGAACAATACGTGAGCAATTTCTGCAAGTATTGCAAGTACGGGTCAGAATACATCAAGACTGATGCTTGTAATACCCCAAATCATGGTTTAGTAACTTGTTATAAACCAATTAGAGTTTAATTGTACAAACAATCTACAAATTAGAATAATTGATTAAAGCTAGTGACTAAATTAGATGGATTGCTAAAGAAGTAGCCTAATCATGAAGGATCAAATAGTAACAAATTATAAATATGAAATTGCATGCAATTAAGGTGAGTAATTAAGGATTTATGAAGCAATTAGACCAAAAATTGCCAGGTGGAGGCAAATAGCCAAGCCATGTGATAACACCTTGGCCAAGTAGCCATCTTGCTATCATCTTCCCCACCTTGGCCGAATTTCACCCTTCATCCATCTAGGAAGAAAAATCACCATTGTTGAGAGGAAGAAAGCTTGCATGAAATCACAATTGCATGAAAATTGAATAGCTAGGAAGAATGTAAGTGGATTCTAAATCCTTCATCCCTAGCAAATTGATTGAATGAGTTATTGATGATATTTTTGTTGCCTTGATGAAATTGAATGGTTGTTATACATGTTAGGGACATGCTAGCTTCAATGTAAACTTGAAATCTTGATTTTTAGTAACCAATTTGATATAGGATACATGTGTAGTTGCTGGAAATTTGAGGTATATGAACATGGTTGAAAACAGTCTAGATTAGGGACTATTTTGATTGAGAAATTGTGTGAACATGTTAAATGAATATGGGACCCTGTTTTGATCATGTTTCTAGGTAAAAAGAAGATTGAATTGAATAGGTAACTTTCTAGAAAATGACTACACCTAAATGAACTATTTAAATTAGGTAATGGACTGCCTAGTTGATGAATTGGATGTGTAAATGTGATCAAATAGATCAAACTAGGTTCAAAATGATTATGCCCTATTTTGAGAACATTGCTAGGTTAATTATGATGACCTAGACATGTATGAACATGATCATGAATGGAATTTCCATGTTAGGATGTTGCTAAAATGAGTTAAGAAGCTAGAAATCCAACCTAGTGTAATCTGCCCAGAATGCTCTGTTCTGGGCAGTAACTTTGAAAAGTCACTATAAATTGTTCATAAGGGTTAGGACTAGGTCCTAACCAATGTATTTTGTTACATTCTTGACATGATAAATGAATCTAATCATGAACTTGACCTAATAAGGGAAGGATGACTAAAGAAATACATGAAACTTGATCCTAGCCTTGAATGCATGTCTATTTCGAATGCTTATGCATGATTAAGTGATAACATGGATGCTTGTATGTGTTATGATGCAATGAGATGAAATGCTAAATACTTGTTTGAGATATCATGACATCTCATCTTGATGAAATGAAACATGAAACTACTTGACATGTGAGCTATGGCTCAATGGCCTATGGGCCTAATATGAAATGAACTTGCTTGTCATGATCTTTATCTTGAAACACTTGAATAAATGGTAAATCGAACAACCTTAGTAGCTAGTTGGACTAGGTAGAAAGGCGTGCCTTAGAGTCTAGAGCTCATTGTGTAAGGGTGGAATACGATCCAGGTCTAAGGCCTCTATTTGGCGATAGACGGAGGGTACGTATGCGGTCTTTGGCGACAGTAGGAGGGTTGACCAGCACTACGATGCATCTTGTGGCGACAGTTGGTTGGAGAGTCGATTACCTATACAAACTAAGTACCAAGGGAGTTGTTTAATGAATAAAAATTGAAATAACAATCCTACACCATCTGTTACTTGTCTTGAATGCCATGAACTTGTATGTTACTTGACATTGAAAGCATGACTCATTGATTTCTTGTTTTGCAAGCATGTGTGCTTGATTCATGAAGTATGACTTCTTTTTGCTTGTACCTTGTGACCAAATATATGATATCCTTAGATAGGATAATCTTGATGCTTGAAAGCCTAGCTAAGATCACTCTTGATGCTTGAAAGCTTTAGCTAGGTCTACACTTGATTAAAAGACATGAAACTTAAAATAACAAATGGATAGACTAGTTACTACCTCACTAAGTACAATCTTGTAGTTATCACTCTTGTTTCTTTCTTCCCAACCTACAGGATAAAGGATATGAGGTTGCTTGATCTTGAAGCCTGTTACCTTGAGCAAGAAGCAACTCACACAAGCATAGTTAAAGTATGATTTCATACTTGTTTTGTATATCTCCTAGAATGGTGGCACTACATGTATATAGATAGCTTGATCATGCATTTTGAAGCTTGTATATAATGTCTTGATGGGCCTACCTATGTTTTGAACTTAGTAACTAGTATGTAATGAACCAAGATTACATGTAATGGATGATGTTTTGCTGCACAAATATTCAATAGATTTATGAAATGTTCAAGTAAACTATCTAGCTTACATTGATGCTTGAATGCTTGAAATTTATGGTCTCATGTGTATGATCATGCCTTGTTGTATGTATCTTGTGTTAATGGCCAAATGTGTACGTTTGAATTGAAGGTAGAATGTGATGAACCATGATGCTTAGGTTCCATTCGAATTGCCATGAAAGTATAGGATCCTCTTGTGTGTGTTCATGCCTTGATTATATGTGAAATGTGTACTTGTTTGATGCATGGCCGAATGGTCTAATGTGAGAATAGAATGATTGCCGAATGCATGGGATTAGTATAAGGCTTGAATAAAACTAGTTCCATGCTATTGAATGTTAGATAATTATGCTTAGTAAGTATAGGAATGAAATGACTAAATGTATACAAACTAAGGAACCTTGAATTGAAATGAAACATGTTGGTATTCTTAGGTAATTCGAATAGGATAGGTAACAATTATTGAATGTGGTAATATGAACTATGAAAGTAGTAACTTATAATGAAAGGATGAAATGAATTAAGAGTAGTAACCTATTCGAATGGTAAGCATGAATGAAGAAAATTTTAAGACCATGTTCGAATGGTTTATGATGAGTATGAATCAATTGTGTGGTTACTTGCATGATAAGTAATGTATGAATGGTTGCCTTATCCTTGTTCAAATGCCTTAGTTTAATTTGAAATCAAATGAGAGCTTACTTGTTAGATAAGTAAGTATGTGATTGCTTGATTGATTGTTCTTATATTGTATGTAATGTCCTTGCTTGCTTGTTAAGTAACGCTCCTGAACCGGGTTACTACTAGCCCAGGTAGGGGGTGTTACATTTTAATTGGTAATCAGAGCTTTAGGTTTAGTCGATTCTAGGACTAAACCGAGCTATCATGCATCATATAGGATACTTGTGCCACCTAGGAGACTTGTATTGAATAGCTTGTGTATTGCTTATTAAACTGAACCCCTAATTGTTATATTTGAACGTAGAATGTCTGAAACAAGACTTGGTCGGGATAATGAAAGTCCTGAAGGCTCCTTGAATGAAGGAGACAGTGTGAGGATGGAACAAAATCCTCCACAACAACAAGCTCAACCCCGAGCTCAAGCTGCTGCTCAACAGGAAGCTCTTGCTATCAATCTTGTGCAGCAAGAATGTCTCCTAAGTATGAAAGAGATGTTCAATCATCTAGTATCTGCTTTAAAACAAGATCATCCTATTGCTCCTCCTGTTGTTGTGCCAAACCGAGCCCCGATTGACAAGCTAGCTCAACATGGGCCTATACTTTCATTGGCATCGATGAAGCCAATCCCGAAGTAGTTGAGTACTGGTTAGAGGCCACTACTCGAATCTTGACTAAGCAGTTACCTTGTCCCGATGAGCACAAGCTCGAATGTGCCATAGCTTTGTTGGCAGATGAAGCTCTAAGCTGGTGGGAAACCACTACCCTAACTGCTCCTGCAGAAGTCGTAACTTGGAAATTCTTCCTTGAGGAATTTAGGAAGAAGTACATTAGTGAACAGTACCTGGCTGAGCGCCGGAAGCGTTTCTTGTATCTCAAGCAAGGCGGCTGACCCATTGAACAATACGTGAGTGACTTCTGCAAGTATTGCAAATACGGGTCAGAGTACATCAAAACCGAAGCTGATAAATGTCAAATGTTCATCGATAGACTGAATGATGAACTAAATCCTATTTTCACTACCCTGGGTATCACTGACTTCCAGAATTTAGTGAACCGGGTTATTGCAACCAAGGCAAAGATGAAGGCCTTTGAGAAACGCAAGAGTGGTAACTTCTGGAAGGACAAACGATCTAGGAATGACGACAAGCCTCATTGGCAGTCAAAGAAAGCTAAACACTCTAAAGATCACTCTTCGAATTACACCCATGTTGAGAAGAGCAATTACATACCGAAACCTCAAATGGTAATCAAGTTTTCAGCCCCGATCATCTATGTTGATAGTACGGGGAATTCTGGTAAAGCTGTTCAATATCCTACTTGTAAGTTCTGTAAGAAGCTCCATAGCGGGCAATGCAGAATTTAACAAAATTTGTGTTTCTTATGTGGAGCCTCCAATCATTATATCCGAGATTGTCCTCAGAATCCTAACAAGGTTCCCACTTGAACTCCTGCAAATGCTAGTTAAGCTCAATCTAATCGAAACAAGGGCCCGAGACAAGCTCAGTCTGGGAATCAAAGCAAGGGTAGAGGCCAACATTCGGCACCTACACACCAAGAATCCTGAGCCCCTGCTCGAATCTACCACATTCATGAGAAAGAGAAAGAAGAATCACACGATGTTATCACAGGTACTGTTGAATTAAATTCAAGTCCTGCATAAGCTTTGATTGATTCAGGATCTACCCACTCATTTATATGTTCTTCCTTGATTGCCAAATTCAACTTAAAACCCGAACTTCTTAAAACTAGCCTTCTAGTTTTGAACCCTATAGGAGGAAATATGCCTATTAACTTTTTTTGCAACCAATGTCCTATAAGCATTCGAAATGTACCTTTTCCTATGGACCTTTATGTCTTGCCTTATTGTGAGTTTGATCTAGTGTTAGGACTAGATTGGTTAAGCAAACATGAAGCCTGGATAGATTGCCAAAATAGGATGTTGTATCTCTGAGGTTTAGGGAAGGAATCAATCCTCCTAATTGATAGAAAACCGACCTCAATATTTGCTGCCATGGTCTTACAAGATGAACTTGAATTTGGATTACCTAGTATGCCAATTGTGTCTAAATTCATTGATGTTTTTCTCGAGGAACTCCCTGGTCTCCCTCCAACAAGAGACGTAGATTTTGGGATTGAAGTTCAACCTGGAACAACTCCAGTGTCCATCACACCTTATCGAATGACACCTGTTGAATTAAAAGAACTTAAGAAGCAACTCCAAGAGCTACAACATAAAGGCTTTATTCGGCCTAGCTCATCTCCTTGGGGTGCTCTAGTCTTGTTCGTGAAGAAGAAAGACGAGACTATGAGACTCTGTATTGATTACTGACAATTGAACAAGCTTACTATCAAGAATCGATATCCTCTCCCAAGGATAGAAGATCTCTTCGATCAACTCAAGGATGCTTTAGTGTTCTCAAAGATTGATCTTCGATCGGGATACTATCAAATGAGGGTAAAAGAAGAAGATGTACCCAAGATAACCTTTCGTACTCGATATGGCCACTTTGACTTCCTTGTAATGCCATTCGGGTTAATGAATGCCCCAGCTTCTTTCATGGACCGCATGAACCGTGTATTCAACCCATATCTTGACAAGTTTGTGGTCGTCTTCATCGATGACATTCTGATGTATTCTCAGAATAAAGAAGAACACTCTGAACACCTTCGAATTGTATTGCAAACTCTCTAAGAACGCTAATTGTTCGCAAAGTTCTCTAAGTGTGAATTTTGGCTATCGAAAGTCTTGTTCCTTGGCCATGTCATCTCGGTAGAAGGAATTAAAGTAGACCCGAGCAAAATTCGATCCATCATGGATTGGAGACCTCCGAGGAATGTTGGAGAAATCAGAAGCTTTCTCGGTTTAGCTAGGTACTATCGGCGATTTGTTAAAGGATTCTCATCCATTTCCGTAAGCTTGACTAAGCTAACCCATAAAGACACGCCTTTTGTTTGGTCAGAGAACCAACAACGAAGCTTCGGTCAACTTAAACAAGCCCTGACTCATGCACGGGTTCTTATCAAACCAGAATTGAGTAAAGAATTCACTGTCTATAGTGATGCATCTCACTTAGGACTAGGATGTGTCCTAATGCAAGATGGAGAAGTGGTAGCTTACGCTTCAAGGCAACTGAAACCACACGAGTCAAACTATCCAACACACGATCTAGAATTGGCAGTTATCGTGTTTGCTCTCAAGATATGGAGGCATTACTTGTATGGGGAGAAATGTAACCTGTTCATAGACCACAAGAGTCTCAAATACCTCCTGACAAAGAAGATGGCTAGAATTGCTTAAAGATTACGATTTGGTTATCGACTACCATCCAGGGAAAGCAAACGTGGTTGTTGATGCCCTTAGTCGCAAACCATACTTGGGTAAACCTCAAAATCTAAATTCTAGAATATTTCAATGGAATTTGAACTTTCTTGGATTACAGGTAATCATTTGAACACCTTACTTGTTTTGCAAGTAACTACTCAAAAATTTTACCTTAATGATCTTGTTCTTTCATTATAGGTTCCTCGGCTATCAATGCTCATTTCCATTTATCCAAATGACGAAAATTCTTGTCTGAACTTCAAGTTCAATCTAGCTTGATCTCGAGAATCAAAGAACTCTAGCAAACTGATCCAGATCTCCAGAAGATCATATCCAAGCTAGACTCTAAGTCTAATTCTGACTTCTCCCTCAAGTCAAATGGACTCCTCTATTTCAAAGATAGAGTATGTGTTCCTAAAAATGAGGAACTAAAACAAGAGATGCTACAAGAAGCTCATCAAAGCTCATTCTAGATTCACCCGGGATCAGTTAAGATGTACAAGGACCTAAAGCCACTATACTGGTGGCCAGACATGAAATCGGCTATCACAGACTTTGTTTCAAAGTGCCTAACTTGTCAGACAGTTAAAGCCGAGCATCAAATCCATACTGGATTGCTCCAACCAATTGAATTCCCTCAGTGGAAATGGTATCAGATTACAATGGACTTCATTACTGGTCTTCCTTCAACTCCAAGAAATAATGATGTTGTATGGGTGATTGTTGATAGATTCACAAAGTCTACTCACTTCATCCATGTTCGAATGAACATGAGCTTGGAGACCTTAGCTGAACTATACAATCGTGAAGTGATTCGATTACATGGTGTACCAACAACTATAATATTTTATCGTAACCCCAGATTTGCTTCTCGATTCTGGAATTCTTTATAGAAGGCTCTAGGAGCTAAAGTGCACCTTAGTACAGTCTTTCATCCTCAATCAGATGGACAATCTGAAAGAATCATTCAAGTGCTCGAAGATATGTTACGTGCTTGTGTTATAGACTTCGGAAAGAACTGGGAGAAATCTCTACCCTAGTAGAGTTTGCTTACAACAATAGCTACCAGACATCTATCCACATGGCTCCCTTCAAAGCTCTATACAGAAGGAAATGTAGAACTCCCTTGTGCTGGTCTGAACTGGGAGAAAACACAGTATTGGGACCTTAATTGCTTAGAGAAACCGAAGAACAAGTGAAGATTATTCATGATCGATTAAAAGCAGCCTTTGATAGGCATAAAGCATATGCAAACTTGAAAAGGAGAGACATCCAGCATAATGTTGGAGACAAGGTCTTCCTCAAAGTATCTCCTTGGAAGAAAGTCTTTCAGTTTGGAAGAAAAGTGAAACTGAGTCCCTGATTCATTGGACCAGTCAAAATCATTGAAAGGATTGGTCAAGTGGCCTAATTGATTGGCTCTTCCCAGTGAATTTGACAAGAATGTCTTCCACGTATCTATGCTCAGAAGATATAGATCTGATCCATCCCATGTCCTTAAACCTGAAGTAGTGGAATTGAATCCTGACTTGTCTTACGAAGAAGAAACTGTCTGGATTCTTGATCATGAAGTTAGAAAGCTCAGGAACAAAACCGTTCCTCTTGTCAAAGTCTTGTGGAGAAATCACAATGTAGAAGGGGCAACTTGGGATTCTGAAGAAGTCATGAGGAAGCAATATTCTCACCTATTCGATTCAGGTAAATTCGAGGGCAAATTTATTTTAAGGGGGGGGGAGAATTGTAACACCCTAAACTTGGCTTAGGAAGGTTACCACAATCTAAACTATAGGCTAATTGAATATATGAGCTAATAAAATTAAAGAAGAACGAAAATTATCTAACAAATAACTAAAGGACTAAAATGTTATAGCCAACAAGTTAAAGTACCAAAATTGAAGTGACCAATATGAATTATATGCAATAACCGAGTATTGCATGATAATGAAATAAACTAAAATGGTTTGAGCATGTGGCAAGTGATGGCATTTACACATAGGATAAAGAATTTTAGTGGAGAAAAAAAGGGATCATTAGATCAAATGCCATCATCTTCTTCATTTCTCTCTAAGCACCGAACCAACCTAGAGAAAGAAAGGAAGGCTTTGTTCAAGATTTAACCATGCATTGGAATGGTCCTTGTGTTGCTTTAATTGTAATTACATGATTGTGAATGTAAGTTCTTCTTCTTGCTATTCTCTTGTTCGAAATGTGGGTTGTTGAGTGTGTCTTGATTCCTACATGTTATAGTGATGTTATGCTTGAAATTTACCTTGAATTGTAGCTTGAATCTTAAGTTTGTGATGCTCTTGTTGCCTAAATTGCTAATGAGAATGTGTATGGTTGAAAACAGTTTTGAATAGGAACTGTTTTGATAGGTGAAAATGTTTAAGCAAGCTAATTGAATGTAATGCCCTGATTTGGTCACATTACTAGATGAATTGAGGATTGAATAGAGTAAATAAGTTGCTGGAAAATGAATGCACCTAATTGGATTAGTTAAAACTAGGTAATGAACTGCTCAAATGGTGAATTAGAAGTATAATGTTGATCAAATAGATCAAATTGAATTTAACATGATAATGCCCTGTTTTAAGCACATTGTTAGGTGAATTAGACTGGCCTAAACATGTAATAACATAGAAATGAGTTGAATTACAATGATAGAACCTTGTTTAGATGAGTTATGAAGCTAGAAACTCAACCTAGTGTAATCTGCCCAGAATACTCTGTTCTGGGCAGTAACTTTGAAAAATCACCATAAATTGTATAAAATGAATTTAAGGATGAAATTTTTATGGACAATGCCTTTACATGTCTAAATTCATTAGGAGAAAACAGAACTGAATTATAGATTGTAGAATAAATTGTAGAGAAGAAACACTAGGGACAGTACAAACTGTCCAATGTTGTAAATTTCCCTGTCTTTAAGCTAAAAATTGTATTAATTGGAAAAGAAATAAAATGCAGGGACTATATGGTTAGAAATAAAATTATGTTAGCTTTCCAACGGTGTAAACCAATTGAAATTCCGACGTACGAAATGAAAATTATGCATGATTAAGTGAGTAGAGTACAAGCTGCCTGGCAGCAGCAGTATAGGCTATTCTGGACAGTTTTGTAAACTGTTTTGTAAACAGTTCTGGGACATTAATTTCTGCCCTGTTTTACATGAATTAGAGTATAGATAAGTGTAGTTAGGTGTAGTAAAGAATGTATATGAACATGCTGCCAGATTTGTATATGTTGTGTACTTGTAACATTGCCTTGATTGAATGATTATGTGAACTTGTTTTAACATGTATATACTTGTGTAATGTGTTAGAACCAGGAGTGAACTTGGTGGATTAGGAAAGGGTGGAACATCCTAAATCTAAGAAAAAGGAGTGTGGATCCAAGACTAGATTAGCTTGGAGTATTGTGAGTGTAGTTTACTTGAGAGTTAGGGCTAGGTCCTAACTAAAGCAAGCATGTCTAAATTCTTGAGTTGTTAATTGACTTAATATGATCTTGATCTATAAGGGAAAAATGATTAAAGTAATGCATGAAACTTGATCACAACCTTGAATTCATGTTTGATTCGATTGTTAAGCATGTTTAAGTAGTAACATTGGTGCTTGTATGCGTCATGTGGCATGTGATCGAATGTTTAAAGAACTTGCTTGAAATGTTATCTCAAATTGATAAAATGAACACATGAGAATTACATGATATGTGAGCTATGGCTCAATTGGACCAAGGGCCTAGTATAAAATGAACTTGCTTGACATGATCTTGAACTTGAAATACTTGTATAAATGGCTTAAATCGAACAACCTTGGTAGCTAGTTGGACTAGGTATAAGGGCGTGACTTAGAGTCTAGAGCTCATTGTGTCAGGGTGGACTACGGTCCAGGGCTAAAGCCCCTATTTGATGACAGACAGAGGGTAAGTATATGGTCTTTGGCGACATTAGGAGGGTTGACCAGCACTATGGTGCATCTTGTGGTGACAGTTGGTTAGAGACTCGATTACCTATACAAACTAAGTACCAAGGGGGTTGTGTAATTGATAACAAATGAAATAACAATCCTATAACACATGTTACTTGTCTTGAAAGTTATATAATGAATGTTACTTGACATGAAAGCCATGAATTCTATGTTACTTGACATGAAAGCCATGAATTGTATGTTACTTGTTATGTAAGCATGATTTGCTTGATTGTTTATATGAAAGTATGAATTATGATTCATTATCTCTTGTGCCTTATGCTAGCCGAATGTTTGAAATCCTTAGCTAGGATTATTCTAATGCTTAAAATCCTTAGCTAGGATCATTCTTGTTTAATTGACACTTAACTTGATATAACAAATGGTTAGAGCTAGTTACTACCTCACTAAGTACATTCTTGTACTTATCACTCTTATTTTCATTCTTCCCAACTCTAGAATAAAGGATTCGAGTGTTGCTTGATCTTGAAGCCTGATTTCTTGAGCTCGAAGCAAGACACAAGCATAGATAAAGTATGGTTCATACTTGTTTTGTACTCCCCTAGTTGGTGGCACTTAGGTTGTATATAGTGAACTATGCATACATTTTGAATCCTTGAACTTGTATATATGTGTGTTCTTGAATGGGCCTACTATGTTATGAACCTATTGACAAGTTTGTAATGAACTTAAATTATATGTAATGGAATGATGTTTTGCTACGCATATGAATATACAAATGGAATGATCAAGTGATTGATCTAGTTATATTAAGCCATTCGAATTGCCCTGGGAACTATACGGTCATTTGTGTGTGTGAACATACCTTGTTGTATGTATATTGTGTGTTTGAATAGTGATTGTCGAATGGTCTAGTTGTTGGGAAAACTAGTTACATGCAATTGTATGTTAACATGATCATATTTAGTAATTTAGGTATGAGATGTTACATGTATACATCTAGGAACAATGAAATGAAAGGAAGCATGTTTGTACACTTAGTTCATTCGAATGTGGTATGATATCAAGGATTAAATATGCAAAGTGAATCATGAAAGTAGTAACTTATAATGTAAGCATGAAATGAAACCTTTTAGTGGCCTATTCGAATGCCCTATGATGTCTTGAAAACAAAATGTGAGATTACTTGTTTGTTAAATAAGTATGCTTGGTTGCTTGCTAGTTAAGTAACTCATCTAATAGGGGTGAGTTTATCAATCCTTGCCTTGTCCATGCTTGGTAACGCTCCCGAGCCAGTTTGCTACTAACCCGGGGTATGGGGTGTTACAATATACATTATTTCATGCTTCAATACCATTCGAACAACAATTAACAACAAGGTTGTTTCCATTTCAAGTTTGATTGAGTATTAAATCACGACAAGAGGCATGTTCAAGCATATCAATTCGAGTATGATCACTTTTCAAGTATCATGTAAGCAAGCAAATTCAAGGTATCAAGTCAAGTATCATTCGAGCTTTAGGCTATGTATTTCTTTCTTCCTTATTCATTTTAGATTAGGCCTTGGTACATAGTTATGTCTAGGTAATCGAGTCACCAACCAAACTGTCGCCTAAACAAGAAACTGGTCATATTCCTCCTACTGTCGCCAGTGACCATAACACACACCCCTCCTACTATTTCCAAATAAGGGCCTTGGCCCAGGACTGTAGTCCACCCAATCACAATGAGTTCTAGACTCTATGGCATGCCATCTTACCTATGACCAACTAGCAACCAAGGCTTTGTTTGATTTACTTGTCAATTAATTAAGCTTCAAGATTTCAAGTCAAGGCAAGTACACACAACAAGATCATGACAAGTTAGTAGCTTATTCAAGAATCCCTTTCAAGTGTTTATCTATCAAGGTCAAGATAGCCCTTAGGTCATTCGAGTCTTAGCTCGATTTATCATGCATTCATTGTAATTCAAGCAAGTTTGCATTTCATGTCATCATTAGCATCAAGCAAGATCATGTCTAAGCATTCTTGATTCATTTGATTAGGTCAATACAAGAAACTATAGAAAATCAATCCATTCTTACATGATCTATTTGCATTACCAAATCATATATCAAGCATATCTTACTACCAAGTTTCCATTTAAGCCATTCTTCCCTTAATTCATTTCCAAGCATAATTAGATTCATTTCATGGCATGAACATATCAATGAAATAGTAGTCATGCATATTTGGTTAGGACCTAAGTCCTAACCCTATGTAAAAGCTACACTCACAAATCCTCCAAGCTAGTTTAGATCCTTGATCCAAATCCCTTTTTGCTTGTTACTAGGTTGCCCAACTCTATCTTCTTCAACAAGATCCACTCCTTGTTCTAACATACATCCAATATAATGGAATCAAAATCAACAACCAAACATTATATTTCAAGAAATCCAAGTTCACAAGAAACTAGAGTCAAGCATTGTATTTCCAACAATCAAACAATTTTATCCTTTCAATCTATTAGAACAGTCTTTCCCTGTTCTTAAACTGCCCAAAACAGTCCCATTTTAACTGTATTTACAATGTTATACAAAACAGCCCCCAACAGTCCTAATTTTTGCTAAAATAGTCCATTACACCCTTCTATTTGTTCTACAAAACAGTCCAAATTGTGATTATCTCATACAATTCATGTTAACAAACTTTTAATCTATCTTCCCTTGTTTTAAGTCACTATTTCCAGCCCCTAATTCATACAATTCAGTCCCTAGATCATTCGTGGTTTCAATTCTAGTCCCTGTTTCACATACATCTCAACAAGCATCTTAAAATAGTCCAATTGATCATTATTCAAGCAATTCAATCCAGAAAGCATTTAAATTGACTTTCCCCTATTTTAAGTTCATAAATTCCAGCCCTCAATTCTTTCAAAACAGTCCAGGATTTATCAATTCCTTCAAAACAGTCCCTAGTTAGCCATTTAACAATCAAATGTGACTAGTTTCATCTTTAAGCTAAATTTTCACTATCCAACCATGATTTTCAATTGATTAACATCTCAATTTAGTATGTTTCTAAATTTCCAGCAAGCTTTTTACTCAATTCAAGTCCCAACTCATGGACAATTCGAATTACCTTATTAAGTTACATGATCAATCAAGCAATGGTTTAATTCATGTACATATACCATTCGGTCAAGCATAATTTCATCCTATTTTCAATAGAATTTCAACCACATTCAAGCTACAATTTAAGGTAGTTTCAAGCATAAACATCTAACATACAATTCTATGAATCCAAGTTCAATTTCTATCATCAATCATTCGTTTGAACAAGTTTGCTAAGGAGGAAGGACTTAAAAATCACTTACAATCTTCCTAGCAATCCAATTACATAAAAGGTAAGATCACATGCAAGCTCCCAATCTTCTACAATGGTGGCTTTTCTTTCCCTAAAGGGTTGAGAGGGTTTCGGTCAAGGAAGGAGAAAGGATGAGTGGAGAAGATGATAGGAAAGTGGACACCTATCCATGTTGTTATCACTTGGATTGGCCGAATGCCTCCACTTGGCAATTCAAGGGTCTAATTGCTTCACAACTCCTTAGTTACACATTCTAGTTGCATGCAAAACAAAATTTAAACATTGTTACTATTTGGTCCATCATGATTCGGCCATTTAATTATCAAATCCATCTAATTTGGTCACTAGATTTAATCAATTCCTCTAATTTGTAGAATGTTTGTACAATTAAGTTCTAATTAGTTTGTGACATGTTACTAGGCCATGATTTGGGGTATTACAATGGAGGTCAACGAAAATGAGGTAATTAAATGGTTGGGTGTTGATATAACTTTTCCTATTAATATATCCATGCCTTCAAGAACAGTAGCAAGGTGGAGGGTATACATGGACTACAAGGAAGGCACCTCCACCATGGTAACGCAAAAGGGAGTAGCTGCAAGAACATTGACCCAACTCTTTTTGGGCAATACTTTCACCCGATAGAGGGTACAGATAGACTATAAGAAATATCGGAAATGGCCATTCTAAATCTTTCTTTTTATCTATATTTTTTATTTTCAATTTTGATAATTATCCTTTTATGTTCTGTAATACCCGTATTTTGTTTGGGGTGTACTTGTATATATTATATTTCTCTATAAATAAAACCAAATAAATAACTAAATAAATGTATCCCATATAACAGTCCAAAATCAGTCCATTTACATATAAATACTAGAAGCCCAAATTGCAAAATATAAGGCCTAATGTTTAACCGGTTACAACCTATTTTCGGGTAAATTCTCCTAAACAAACACAAAAACCCAACTGTGTTTCTTTTTCCCGCCCATTTCCTTGCCACGTGGCAGTACGAGATTGGTCCATGGGTGTTCCACTCGGATCAATTCCCCGCTGATGTCATCTTTTGGTCAGCCTATAAAT
This sequence comes from Hibiscus mutabilis, assembly GCA_019671005.1. Lineage (NCBI taxonomy): Eukaryota > Viridiplantae > Streptophyta > Magnoliopsida > Malvales > Malvaceae > Hibiscus > Hibiscus mutabilis. Next base: position 29,090,837 of record CM033714.1, read on the forward strand.
ATATGAGAGAGAAAAAGTCAAATCAATTATTAACGACATTAATTACTACTATTAAATAATATTATAATAAAATAAATAACAAAGGAGGAGAGAGAATATTACCTCGGTAGCCGAACTAGAACCGAAAGAGATGAATGGTCATCATGCCACCGGATAACCAAATACATCGGGCTGAAGCTAAACTGCGAGAGAAGGGAAGCCACTAGGAGCCGAAGAGATCACCAGAGATCGAGCCACCATTAGAATGCGAACAGACACTGTACATGGTCGCCGAAGCTTCATCGTCACCATCATCGGAGGTATATTTCCTGCACTCTTTTCATTTCTTTCATGAGAAACATAAAAAAATTAAATCAAAGCATAAATGTAAAAAATAGAAATAAAAAATAAAGTGGAGCTTATCTTGAGTGGTCAGAGCGTCGTCGGAGTGGGAGTAGCCAAGGCGGAGTTGAAGAGGGCTCAGTTTCGAGTAGTTAGTTTAAGGAGGAAGATCGGGCGTTTTTGTTGAAACGGAAACTAGATTAGGGTTTAGGCTTGAAATAGGGTGATTTTGGGAATTTTTCTAAGGTTCCAGTGACAATAGATGGTGGCTGGAAATCGCATGGTGGCGGCGGCCGGCGTCGCCTGCGATAGTTGGGGTATGAACCCTGGCTACCGGCGAACACATCAGAGCTCGGCTAGTGGCGGAATTTTGGATTGAATAGTGGTTATGGCGGTGGTTATGGCCGGAGACGATGGTGTTCATCGAGTTCTTGAAGAACTCGGATGAACGCCATCCGAAAATGGTGAGTTTTGATCCAAAATGGGTGAAATTTCTAGGCATGAGGCGTTAGTGGCCAGAGAATTGAAGATAGAGAGAGAGGTGAGGAGAGAGTGAAAATTAGAAAAATGAAAGAAAGAAGGGAAATTTTAGTTAAAAGGGGTTTTTATAGTGATGCTTAAACGCACCATTTTGGTGTCGGGTCGGATCCTAAGATCCGCGCCCTTCTTTTCAGATTCTTATGGATTCGGCCCCAAGTTTTGATTTGTATTCAATTTGGTCCATTTGCTTGTAATTCGGCTCCCTACTTTGTAATTTAGTTCAATTTAATCCCTCTTCTAAGTTGTTTAGTCTAATTTAATTGTTTAAATTATTGTATGTTACATGACTTTAATATCAAGAATGTAGTATATTTGTTAGGGGATTAATCACTAAATTAAGATAATTATAGCCTTTTCGGTTTAAGTTCTTTAATTAATTTAATTAATTCAATTAGGAAGATAATCATAGAAAATAAATAAATATTAAATGGAAACTAGAATGCTTTAAGTTGATTAGTGTCTCAATGTAATGAGATGTTAATCGAGGGAGTATTTTAGCAGAATATTTAATATTTCATTTTAACCTAGAAATTAAAAATCACACATAGTTAGTTTAATTCCATTTGAATGGATTTAGGTATAAATAATTAGTGTCATTAACAATTAGGAATATTATTAATTTAGGGCTTAATATGGGTAGCGCCCAATTATTTGGGTGTTATCACATAAACCCTAAACTTGATAGTATTCATAGATTTTAATTAATTAATCGACTGGAGCCTTAATTAGGTTTGAACTTAAATTTGACAAGAAAATAAATAGACATGCATTTAAAACCTTTTGTGTTGAGATACATTTTTGAATACAAATTGGAGTATCCTAAAGTAACTGGATGTTTCAAATTTTATATTCGTTAAAGATGTATTTTCTACAAAAGGATATCTCCATTCGGACCAAAATTTATTTAACAATTAAAGATTTAATTAAATTCAAATTATTGCTCGAAATGCCAAAATGCCACGTGAAATTGATGAGGTACCGATAACGGGCATTTGTGGGAGTGCTAATCCTTCCCCACACGTAACTGACTCCCAAACCCTAATTTTAAAGAAACGAATCTATGGTTGTTTTTATGGTGTCCGGTCTACCAAAGTGATCGGTGGTAATTCCAAATTGATTTTTTTAAAAAAATAAATAAAGGGAAAATCCAATTTAATACAAAAAATCCTAATTTCAAGATTTAATAAATTAAAATAAATAAAACCCCGATTTTCAAAAGAATCAATCGTCAAGCTATTTTTCCATACGTCGGTCCCAAAAATGGCCGCGACATGTTTATTTTTATTTTTTTAGTATAAGAGTTTCAAGGGATAAGGAGCTTCCTTCTTCCTTTGAACTCTTCAGTTTTTCTTTCTTGTTTCACTATATTTTTCCAATCAAGAACCCATAGGAACCACAAACCAATGGACAATTTCCAATCATGAACCATGCTCCGACAATTGCCAAGGCAACTAAAAATGCCGCGGCAAGTTCACATGCCTTGGCAAGCCTCGATAAGATTGTCGAATTACTCAGCTCTTTTGCGCAACGATTGGAGTGACTCGAGGCCCGAAAATTGTTGTTCATGAGGTACATGAAGGATCGCGATGTGGCCATCACACGAGCCATCTTGGAGAAGTCTCCTGACAGTACCATTCCCTTCCCAATTTTTCTTATCGAACAACTTGCCCCGGCAACTGAAAATGTCGTGACTACTACTGCACAGAAAGTTTCTATCCCAATGAAGTTGCCCCCCGGCCAAGCAATCAAAGTCGAAGCACCAAGCTTCTAACATCGATGAAGCCGCAAAGGAGGATGCACAAAGCGACAAGGTAGCGAAGACAAAGGTTCAAGAGGCACGACCAACCACACGCCAACAACCACCACGAGCCGGCAAAAAAATCAAGCACACGGCTTGAAGAAACTCATCATTCAAGGTGATGACCTTTCCGACTAATTCATTTGCATTTTATTTTATTTCTAGCATGCATTGAGGACAATGCTTCTCTCGAGTTTGGGGGTTTTTTTTTTTATTTTCATGTTCAGTTGCATTCATCTTTTGTAATAGCATATAGGTTGCATACGTTACTTGTCATGCCTATGATTGGATTTAATTGCTTGAACTTGTTGAATATCCGATGATGAAATTTTTCCACTACACTTAATTGAAAGAACCTTTAAATTTTAGGATTGCATGAAAAGAACTTAGAATTTTACTATGATGCTAAATATTATGAACACGGTTATGGCTTGTTGATTGAAAGAAACTTAGTGAGCTAAGGTTGCTTAAAATTTGGGTAAATTTCAATTGAAAATTAAAAGTTAATTTCTTGCTAGAGGTGCCTGAAACCGGCTCTAGTAGTTGCACATTAAAGATATCGCTAGATGTGCCCGAAATTGGCTCTAGTCGAAAAAAATTAAAATAAGAAATTTCTTGCTTTACTAGAGGTGCCCGAAATTGGATTTAGTAAAAAGAAAAATAAATACCTTGGTAATTAAATTGATAAAAGCCTATTGTTCACATAGAATCTTGAAAATCAACTTGTACACAACTACGCATACACATTGTCACAAAGCATTATAGTTTGGTTCAGAGAATTTTTTGTACTATCCGAAATATTTAAAAGGTGATCATACTTTGTGCCACGGTTTTGAGGTTTGAAGGCAAATTTAAAGCATGTCTTTGTTGATTAAAGTCTTGGCAGGTAATTTTTAGTTTTGCATTACTTGAGGACAAGCAATAGTTCAAGTTCGGGGGTGTGATGAGTGTTCAAAAGTACTATTTTTATGACCATTTTTACTCATATTATTGTTAGACTTAGGCTCATTTTAGTTGCATTATTAGGCATTCATGCATGTTTTAATGATTTCCTTCACCGTCATGCTTGATTTCATAATTTGGTTAATTTTGTAGAAAAAGGTAACGCGGATGTGTGTTTTTGTGTGTGCAGGATCTAATTGCCCAAGCAAGTAGGAAATTGTCGAACCAATTGATGACAAGAAGAAGGGAACTGGCAATTTTGTTGGATAAATCCAATTAATTTATGTTAATTACGAGGATAAATCCTAGAAGAATTGGAGATCAAAAGGAGATTAAATTCCAAGAGTTTTAGGAGGAGTTTTTGGAGGAATAAAAATATATTAATAAAATAGATTTATTTTTTATTCTATTTAATTCCAGCTTAACTTCCTTCTCAAGAAAGACTTTAAGCTAGCTATCTCCTATAAATAAGAAGACTAGTCGCCTACATGAAAGAGAGTTCGATTATGAGAGTTTGATTGGACAGAAAACTAGGGTTGTTCGACATCTTCTTTTTCTTTCTTCTTTATTCCATTCGATTCATGGCTGTGAGTTTTTCCTTTGTATATCTTTCGAACCCAGCCATGAATTGATGTGATTTGGTTTAGGTATTTGATTTTGCAATTTTAGTTCAAAGTTTGTTCATTATTGGTTCTTAAATTCTTCGATTGAATTGGGAGAGGATCTCGTGAATTCATCCATTTATCTAATATCGAGAGAGTTAGATTCAAGAAACGAATGATCATGGTCTTTATTCAATCAATCAATGGTGAAGACTAATTTGACTTAAGGATAAGTTGTGAATTTCAACGGCCAAAAGGAGCGCAAGATAGGTTGTTGTCCACCCTTGGTTCACGCAGGGATGTATTATCAAGGCATGCACAATTAACAGTGTTTCGAGTTAGGGATAACAAGAAACCATTGAAGAACACTTCGCCGAACTTTGAAGGTTATCGCCCAATTGCCCAGGCAATCGCTCCATTCCCAATTGCCCAGGCAATCACAGAATTGCCCATGCAATTTAACTGGATTCAATTGATGAACGATTGAGCTACTCCAGCACTCAATTACCATGACGGTCCATTCAATTATCGCACCACGACTCACGATAACCCGACCTACTCCTTTAAATCAATTACTCATTCTATTTACTTTATTCTATTTAGTTTATTTTACTTGAATTTTATCACCTTCAATATTATTTCTTTTATAGTGTAATAACTTAGGCAAAGTGACCCGAGCCAATCCCTGTGGAGACGATACTCGATACATATCATTTATTACTTGTGATGTGTTCACTAGCACCATTTGCGTAGCCCTCAAAACACGCAACAAGTATCCCGTAACATCAGGATAAGAGGTGAGTGTAACTGTGAAGTCTCAGGATATGTGTAACACCCCATCCCCGAGTTAGCTGTAATCTAGTTCAGGAGCGTTACCGAGGCGAGAACAAAGAAAGAGATAAGTTACTTGTCAAACAAGTAACCTCGATATAGATAACTTGTGATGCAAGTAACCCAAACACAACAATACAAGACATATAAAACAAACATACTTAGCATACTTTTAAACATTAGGCATGCCAAATAGGGTACAAATTTATTCCTTTTCATTTTATTTCAAGTATGCATTTAGGTTATTATTTTTCATGCTTAATTAACAAACTTTATTACATATCAATTATGCATTCCATATTCTTTCAATTAACTTACTTGCATCTCAAGATACTACTTATTTAACCAATCAACATGATCAATACAAGGCATCCTCTATCATTCGAATAGCCATAGCATATACAAGAATGGTTCATTTCATTTCATTTTCAAGTTAATCAATCAAGTAGCTTTCCTATGCATCTTCAATTTCATGTAACTACATATGCATGTTCAATACATACCCTAGCTTCAATTCAAGCATTGCCAAATTATACCAATGGCCATAAGAACAAATGCATGATCATACAATATTGGTCTAGTATTCGAATGATACAAGGTTCCAACAATCATTGAATTTCTTTCACAATTTGCGCAGCATCTTACTTAATTATATACATATCAACATAGTTATATACATAGTTCAAGTCACCCATGTTGGTTACATGATAGGCCCATACAATAACAATACATATACTAGTCATAACACACAACAAAATGCATGATCAAAGTTAACTATTACAAGTTCTAGTACCACCAAACTAGGAGCATACAAAGAGTATGAAATCATACTTTCAACCTTGCTTCGAGTTCAAGATATCCTCTTGAAAGTGTCCTTAATCTTTTATGGGAAGAATGAAGAGTAGAGTGGTAAGTACAAGTTGTGTACTTAGTGAGGTAACACTAAATCTAACAAATTTCCAAGTTTACTTATCCAAGTGTACAAGCATTTCAAGGAATCAAGATCATCACTACAAGTCACACGTACTATTCGAATGTATGGGGTAAACATAGGTAAGCTTCACATATCACACATTCAACATAGCAACATCCATTATGTATACATATCATGCTATTCGAGTTATTGCTTAGAAGACAAGAAACCAAGTACCAAGTAGGCATTCTTACACAATAAACATCATCTATGCGTTTCTTTCATGAGAAGTAACAAGTTATACAATCATTCATGTGTTATCTTTTAAAACAAAGTTGTTCATTCAAGAATCTTACAAGTCAAGTAATGTTCACATCACACATTCAAGACAAACAATGTTCATTTCAAGTTATTAATTCATCTTATAACACCCTTGGTATTTAGTTCAATAGATAATCAAATCTTCAACAATATGCACTGAAGTGTCAATATGCACCGTCGTGCCAATATGAGCTCTAGATTCTATGGCATGACCTCCTATCTATCCAAACTAGCTACCAAGGTTGTTTGATTATCAATTTCATTCAAGCTTTATACAATTCATTATTCAAGACATGATTATGCCATTCAAAGGCCAAGCCCTCAGGCTTATAGAATCTTAACTTCCAAGATAAGTTTATCCATGCCATTCGAATGGCATGAACACAAGGTGGTACCAATGTTCATTTCATTTCAACCAATTATGCATATCAATCACAAACACATCCATATGTATGCAATGTACGTACCTTATTCTCCAAGGAAGCATGCCATTTCTTACCTTTGGCATAAGCAATGCAACATGTCAAGAATTTCATTTCATTTGCTTAACAATCAAGTAAACAAGTAGAACATGACATCAAACAAGTTGTCATTCATATCATTCCTCCCATAATTAGCCAAATATGTATTAGGTCATGTTACATGGCAATGTCATTGAATTAATACAATAGAAAGATTGGTTAGGACCTAAGTCCCAACCCTAAGGATGGTTACACTCACAATACTCCTAGCTAATCACTTGTCTTGTATCCAAATCCCTTTGCCTCCTGCTTTTGGAAGTTCACTCTTTTCTTCCTCTTCCACAACTAGCTGCCCTTGGTCTAGCAAGCACAACACATACAATTCATCAAAACATGCACATAATGTCACACATATATAGTAACAATGTTACCACATTTGTACCTAACATTTAGCTACTTTTTATTATGCTTTCTTTTAAGCATTTATTACTTGTTCATCTCTATATTGTTATTAACTTATTTTAGGACATAACTGGACAGGTTACAATGTCCCAAAAACTGTTTTGGAAATAGTTTGCTTCTAGGTGCAAAAACAGTCCCAAACTGCCCAGGACACTGCTGCCTGACAGTTTGCACACTGTCCCTTTAAATGATCATATATTTTAATCCGTACGTCGGAATTTCAATTAATTTACACCGTTGGAAAGCTAACAAAATTGTATTTATGACCAGATAAAAATTGCATTTTAGATCTTAGCCAATTAATACAGTTTATTGTTCAAAGACAGGGCATTTACACTATCTGGACAGTTTGCACTGTCCAACTATTTCTAATTACAGTTTCAAGCATAGAACCCAGAATTCAGTTCTGTTTTCACCTAATGATAGTAGACATACTAAGGATCATGTCACTAAAATTTTATCCCTGAATTTGATCTATACAAATTTTGGTGAATTTTCAAAGTTACTGCCTAGAACAGAGCAATTCTGGGCAGATTGCACCTATTCACATTTTAATTCCTTAAATTCATTTTAACCAATGTTTTGGCCCTATAATTCATTTCATATCAAATCCTAAACAATTTTAGTCAATGTTAATTCATTTTTCAAGGTGGCAAAAACAGAGTAAGTTGGTTAAGTTACTTAATTTTGCATGTTTACACAATTTGTTCTTACTAAAACAGTTTCTAGGCTATATGACTTTGTTCATACTTTTATCTTTCTTTTCCAGCATTGGTTACTAACAATTTAGCTTGTTCAACACCTTAATTACATTATCTAATCATGATCATATTCAATTCATTAGTTCCATAGTTCAATTACATGTTCTAACAATTCAATTCTTACAACAACATTTCATTTCAAATTTCCAGCAACCTAATTTTGTTACACCATCACTTACACATAAATTCCACTCTAATTCAAGTTACCCATGGTGTATACAAGTTCAATTTCATCATTCTCTTCATTTCAAACAACCTAACAACTCAACTAAGCATTATATATCATCTAAATCAGAATTGTAAGCATGAATTAGTTTGGATAGCATGAATTTACCTTAGTAATGCTGCCACCAAGTTGAGTTTAGCTCAATTTCAACTTTGACACCATAGATTCAAGCTTTCTCTCACAAGAATCCTCTCTCCCTAATTTTCTTCTTCAAATTCGGCAACTAGGAGCATGAAGAAGATGATGACTATGCTTAATCCATTTGGTGGATTTAGATAATTACTATTTCACCCTTAATTAGTCTCAAATCTTAATTCTAATCAAGGGCAATTAAGGAAAATGAGAAATGTATCATGCATTCCGCATATTCTTCATGTTATCCGATTAAGTCCTTCTAAATTGGTCTCTTATTTCATTTAATCTTTCAATTAGATCCTTGACAAATCAATTTAGCTTAAATTCTAGGTTCAATTAAGCTATCAACTTAAGCAATTGATTTCAATGCTTCTCGGCTAGGATTTAGGGTGTTACAATAGGTCTACTATCTCCCCGAGCATATTTAATTATCTTAAATCTATAGTTTCGTCATCAAATTAAACTATGGAAATGTGAGCTCAGATTTAAGGTACGCATTTTAATATGGTAAATCCTTTGTGATGAAATTTGCTTGTTTAATGATAAGCTTAGATTAAATTCCATGGACCACTCTAGTTTGTTTGATAAGATGCCTCTATTTGACTAAGCTTTGGTCAAATCTTGAGCTTGAATTGAGTTATATGAATGACAAGATTTTGGTGTTTAACCTATTGTGCCTTAAACCATGTTAATTGAGATTCTAATTATGAAACTAAGAATTATAGTACGTTATAATAAATACAAAGAAAATTGTGTATGCTTTAGTATAAAAAGTTGGTTATGAGGCCTTGAAAGTAAGCGTAATTTAGATTAGGGACAATTCTAAGGCTGTCCCAAATTCTTTAAATATTAAATTTCAGTAATGATTGGCATTCTCTTGTATTGTGCATGTGGAATTCGAATGTATGCTAGTATAAGATGAGTACCTTGAGGTAAACCTGCTTGAATTACTTATGTTATACTCTCGTAGTTACCTTGAGATTAGACTTGGTGGTGTTTTGAATGAATTAAGTTAATGATTTAAGGCACACAATGCCTCTTGGTTGAATAAATAACAAATAAAACAATAAAGTCTTAATTCGAGTTAGTTTAGACACAATTGGCATGCCATAGAGTCTATCGAGCTCGCTAGTTGGGACTACGGTCCCTTGTTGTTAAAGATCAAATGATCTATTAGTACAATTGGTACCCTTGCCCAATAATGAGATAAATTCGGTACTTTGTGTACCTTTGTTTTGGTACTCTGCGTACCCTTGTTTCTACTCCTTGTTTTGGATTCGAGTGTCTAGTTTACTTGTCAATCAAGGCTAAATTAAAAATTTGGAATAGTGAATCTTGAGAATATGAATTTAATACTTTGGATTGTGATCCTTTGATTATTGATGGACTATGATTCCTTCATAAAGATTGGACTATGTGTCCCAAGCAAAGGTTCGAATTATGCTATGTTTGTGATGAGAATTGGATAAATGTGAGTAGCTTACATTTTGGAAATGGTAATGAATATTGTACATGTTTAAGATGGAAGGTTAGTAATTCCATTCTTGTTCGATTATCCATTTAAAAACTTATGTAGTTGGAATGATTTGCTTTAATTGGCTTGATTGTTCGAGCCCAGATCCGTGATTGATTAAGTTAACAGTGAAGGGTTTAAGAGGATTCCTCTAAAACATTAATGTATAATAATAACTTGCTAAATAAGTATAGAAAATCTATGTGATTCTTGTAACTCTTCCTTGAGAAAAATCATAGGTCTTGATTGAAATATATAAATGCATATTTGAATATTTGTAAGAATAAATCAACTTGATAATGGAATTGAGTGATTGAGCATGTTTTGGGTGGAAAATGCATAATTATTGTTAATTAAACATTTTCATGATGTTAGAGTATGATCATTAACAAAGATATAGCTACTTCTGTATAAAGGCTTGAACCATTGTGTCGTAAGCAATTTTTGAAAAAGGTTGAATGCATTTGAAATTGAATAAAGCATGTTGTCATGATTTAAGTCTCGTAGATAAAAAGGAATGTAATCGTTTAAAAGCAAAGCTTGAATAGTACGATCTAATTATTAGATCTACTTCCGAACCTCTCAAATAAATGTACTGAAAGTATTCAAACTGGTTACATATTTAGATTGGTGAACCTTAAGTATAGAATGGAAATTGATATATGAAGATTTTATTCCCATTTGGTTTATCTAGTTACCTCACTAAGCATCTTGTTTGCTTATTTAGATTCCTTGTTACATTTCAGGATAATGTGTACTTTCAGACTCCTCCTGTGTTGAGGCGGGATCACATGTATCTGAGTAGGTACGAATTTCTATCGTTAGGACTCCTAGAAGGTGGCACATTACAGTTAAAGACACATGTAGAATTTAGATTCATAATAATTCATTCTGAAGTGTATGATTCATTGATCATTCAAGTTCTATTTTGGGCCCGTAATATAATTGTTTTTGCTTGCCTTATCGGTTTGATTAGCTAGTAGAGTTTTGGTGATGGTTTAATTATTTATATTTTTCGCATGATAACCTCCTAGATGTTTTATATAAGCTACGATTGGTTTACGTTCAAAATCTAGCAATACAGAGCTTAATTATCTTGGTGTGGTCTAGTGTTTTAAGTAATGGCTAAGTCAATTCTTTGGTAACGGCCCAGTTATTTTGATCATCAATGGAGATGTTAGATGAGTATAATTGATCTTGGTTGATATATGTTCTTAACTTAGTAAGAGTCTAATAATAGTAATACAATATGCAAGCTCAAGATTGTCAAACAATGGGATTGATGTTCTTTTTGATGATTTTGGATAATAACTCAGATGTTTTATTATAGTCAGGTTTTGTATGATCGATATTGTAATTTGAAAGTTAATGTAGAACATGAAAGACAAGAACATTAGTATGATCGTCTAGTGTATTCATGTTAATTGAAAAGTAGGTAAAATTTTCTGTTAAATATGTAGAGTTTCTTAATAAAAAAATTTTAAATTTACCCTTATTTCAGTTTGCATGTCTGAGTTAAAAAGTGTTAAGTTAATCATGTTTGCTTGATTGTTTGTTAGTAACACGTTCTAATCTAGTTTATCTCCTAGACCAGGTTAGGGGGTGTTACAAATTGGTATCAGAGCATGGTTTAGTCGATTCTCAGACTAAATCGGAAGTCGTTTTGTTGTTATAAGTTATTGTGCCACCTAGGAGTTTACATTTTTGTTCCGTATTAGTAACTTGTAACCAATACAATTTGTTTGCTCTATTGAAAACTCAGAATATGTGAAAATATTTTGAGTTTGGTAATTCAAATTTGTCACCATCAACGAAATTCGAGAACGAATTTCTTTTAAGGACGGAGGAATTGTAATACCCTGAAACTTGGCTTAGAAGAAATGTCATGTAAAACCCTAAATTATGGAGTAGAAGTATGCTACAATGGATTAAAAGTTAAATTGATATAAGGTTGTAATCTATTAGATTATTTTGTGGAAGGATCAAATTATGAGTAAAGAAGAACTTGAAAAACTTTTAGGAAGGATTAAAACGAATAGGAAGGAAATGATGAAGTTTGCATGATACGGAAAATTCCATGGAGTGCTTGTACACTTGGCATTTGAGAATGAAGCCATGTTGGAGAGGGTTTGGCCACATGGACGGGTGACTCTCAATTTGTCATCTTCATCCATTAGAGAGCTAAAACACAAACGGGGAAAAAACACAAGCAATTTAGTCATGGAGTCTTGAAGAACCGAAGTAGAGCTAGTTCAAATCCTAGTATGATCGAGTTTTAAAGGAGAGGTAAGCATTTCATTATTCTCCTTGTTTTAGAGCTTGAAATTAAGAATTTGGTATGAATCTCTCATATATTTAAGCTTTTGGTTTTGGTTAGAGAGGAAGAATTAGATTCGTAACATGAACTTCTCTTTGAACTATTGTATGTTGCATGAATTTAAAGAATGAATCATGCATGTAATTTGGAAATTGGTTGTCTAAATTTTAGAAGACTCGATTGTCTAATATTCTCAAGAAATGTTAGAGTTATTCGAATGGGTTAGTGATGAGCTTCTATGTTACAAGCTTTTGCTAGTCTAATTTAAGGTGGTTATGTTACTTAAATTTGAACTAGGAATTTTACTTGAAGTTAATTTCCATTATAAGGCTGTTTTAATGTATATGTGTGTAATTAATCAGGTGAATGAGGTTGTTTTATGTCATGGAAAATGATAAAGGGCTGCTTTGTCATTAAGAAAATAGATTATATGCTTTGTAGTAAGCTGGCTGGAAATAAAATGAATAAAGACAGATTAATTTGTGATTGTATAAGGATCACATATGGTTTTAGGGGCTGTTTGATATTGCTATGAACATTGACATACTAATTAGTTAATTAATTGAGTTGTCTTAAGTAAGGACAAGCAAATGGATCAATTTTGAATTTGAATAAGTGCTTTAAAAGGAACTGGATAGAATTATATGAATAGAAACCTTAGAAGGGATTGTTTTGAAGTATAATTGGTACAATTGGAAGTAAAAATTATGTTCTATTGTTTTTATAGACAATTGGAATTTGTCTAATGCTTGTATTCATAAATAAGATTGTATTTGGAGGTTTGTTGTGCTTATGGACTATTAACAAATAAGAAAATGGAATAGAAGTTAATCATGGAAGTATAAATGTGTATACATGTGTCTTAAGGACTGTTTTAATGGAATAAAGAATTTGGGAACTGCTTTGTATGATGATAAATAGATTAGGACTTATTTTGATGTTGATAGAATGTACACAATTAATAGATTGTTTTGGCATACCAAAAGTATGGACGTTGTTTGGTGTACCTAAGTATAATATTCTTGAAATTGGACTGTTTGGAATTGTTTGAACAATCATAGATTGTTTTGTAATATTAAATGATGCGTGCAAGTTGGGTGGACTTGCTTTAAGTGAATTGTATGAACACATGTTTAAATGGACAGATTCGAATGATTTAATGTTTTATTTTGAGTGCGAACTACTTTGTTTGGTGCATATTTGATGGATAGAATTGATTCAAATATATACAGTTAAATGTTCTTGTTATATTTAGATTAAGAAGAAGCTAGGAAGGAATTGGATATGTAGCGAGTTGTGGTGGGGAATTCAGGTATCTCGTAACATCGGGATAAGAGGTGAGTGTAACTGTGAAGCCTCGGGATAGGTCTACTATCTCTCCGAGCATATTTAATTATTTTAAATCTATAGTTTCATCATCAAATTAAACTATGGAAATGTGTGATCAGATTTAAGGTACGCATTTTAATATGGGAAATCCTTTGTGATGAAATTTGCTTGTTTAATGATAAGATTATATTAAATTCAATGGAAAACTCTGGTTTGTTTGATATGATACCTCTATTTGACTAAGCTTTGGTCAAATCTTGAGCTTGAATTAAGCTATATGAACGACAAGATTTTGGTGTTTAACCTATTATGCCTTAAACCATTTTAATTGAGATTCTAATTATGAAACTAAGAATTATAGTACGTTATAATAAATACAAAGAAAACTGTGTATGCTTTAGTAAATAAAAAGTTGGTTATGAGGCCTTGAAAGTAAACGTAATTTAGATTAGGGACAATTCTAAGGCTGTCCCGAATTTTTTAAATATTAAATTTCAGTAATGATTTGTATTCTCTTGTATTATGCATGTGGAATTCGAATTTATGCTAGTATAAGATGAGTACCTTGAGGTAAACCTGCTTGAATTACTTATGTTATACTCTCGTAGTTACCTTGAGATTAGACTTGGTGGTGTTTTGAATGAATTAAGTTAATGATTTAAGGCACACAATGCCTCCTGGTTGAATAAATAACAAATAAAACAATAAAGCCTTGATTCGAGTTAGTTTAGACATAATTGGCATGCCATAGAGTTTGTCGAGCTCGCTAGTTGGGACTACGTTCCCTTGTTGTTAAAGATCAAATGATCTATTGGCACGATTGGTACCCTTGTTCAATAATGAGATAAATTCGGTACTTTGTGTACCTTTGTTTCGGTACTTTGTGTACCCTTGTTGTTACTCCTTGTTTTGGATTCGAGTGTCTGGTTAACTTGTCAATCAGGGCTAAGGTTAAATTAAAAATTTGTAATATTGAATCTTGAGAATATGAATTGAATACTTTGGATTGTGATCCTTTGATGATTGATGGACTATGATTCCTTGATAAAGATTGGACTATGTGTCCCTAGAAAAGGTTTGAACTATGCTATGTTTGTGATGAGAATTGGATAATGTGAGTAGCTTACATTTTGGAAATGGTAATGAATATTGTACATGTTTAAGATGGAAGGTTAGTAATTCCGTTCTTGTTCGATTATCCATTTAAACACTTATGTAGTTTGAATGATTTGCTTTAATTGGGTTGATTGTTCGAGCCCAGATCTGTGATTGATTAAGTTAACAGTGAAGGGTTTAAGAGGATTCCTCTAAAACCTTAAAGTATAATAATAACTTGTTAAATAAGTATAGAAAATCTATGTGATTATTGTAACTCTTCCTTGAGAAAAATCATAGGTCTTGATTGAAAGATATAAAAGCATATTTGTATTTTTGTAAGAATAAACCGGCTTGATAATGGAATTGAGTGATTGAGCATGCTTTGATAAACTCCTTTTTACAACTCATAACTTACTTATGAGTTTAATATTATATTTTGTTTGAATTCTCTTGAAATGGCGACTAGACCTATCGAATATCATAGTACATATATATACGACTCTTACATATTAAAATAAGGTGAATGATGAATGGATTGAAATGATATACTACCTAATATGATAGTACATGCTTTGGATGAGTTGTAATAGATAACGTATGTAGCAAGTAATGTCTTTAGTTGATTTCTCTTGAAATATTTAATGGGAGATAAACAAGTTAAAATGAGCGTTGGGTGGAAAATGCATAATTATTGTTAATTAAACATTTTCATGAAGTTAGAGTATGATCATTAACAAAGATATAGCTACATACGTATAAGGGTTGGAACCATTGTGTAGTAAGCAATTTTTGAAAAAGGTTGAATGCATTTGAAATCGAATAAAGCATGTTGTCACGATTTAAGTCTAGTAGATAAAAGGAATGTAATCGATTAAAAGCGAAGCTTGAATAGTTCGATCTAATTATTAGAGCTACTTTCGAACCTCTCAAATAAATGTACTGAAAGTATTCAAACTGGTTACATATTAGATTGGTGAACCTTAAGTTTAGAATGGAAATTGATATTTGAAGATTTGATTCTCGTTTGGTTTATCTAGTTACCTCACTAAGCATCTTATTTGCTTATTTAGTTTCCTTGTTACATTTCAAGATAATATGTACTTTCGGACTCCTCCTGTGCTGAGGCGGGATCACATGTATCTGAGTAGGGTACGAATTTCTATCGCTAGGACTCATAGAAGGTGCCACATTACTATTAAAGACACATGTAGCATTTAGTTTCATAATGATTCACTCTGAAGTGTATGATTCATTGATGATTCAAGCTCTATTTTGGGCCCATATTTTAATTGTTTTTGCTTGTCTTATCGGTTTGATTAGCTAGTAGAGTTTTGGTGATGGTTTAATTATTTATATTTTTCGCATGATAAGCTCCTAGATGTTTTATATAAGCTGCTATTGGTTTACGTTCAAAATCTAGCAATACAGAGCTTAATTGCCTTGGTGTGGTCTAGTGTTTTACTTAATGGCTAAGTTAATTATTTGGTAACGGGCCAGTTATTTTGATCATCAATGGAGATGTTAGATGAGTATAATTGATCGTTGTTGATATATGTTCTTAACTTAGTAAGAGTCTAATAATAGTAATACAATATGCAAGCTCAAGATTGTCAAACAATGGGATTGATGTTCTTTTTAATGATTTTGGATAATGACTCAGATGTTTTATAATAGTCAGGTTTTGTATGATCGATATTGTAATCTAGAAGTTAATGTAGAACAGGAAAGACAAGGACATTAGTATGATCATCCAGTGTATTCATGTTAATCAGAAAGTAGGTAAAATTTTCTTTTAGATATGTAGAGTTTCTTAATAAAAAAAGTTTTAAATTTACCCTGATTTCAGTTTGCATGTCTGAGTTAAAAAGTGTTAAGTTAATCATGTTTGCTCGATTGTTTGTTAGTAACACGTTCTAATCCGGTTTATCTCCTAGACCGGGTTAGGGGGTGTTACAAATTGGTATTAGAGCATGGTTTAGTCGATTCTCGGACTAAATCGAAAGCCGTTTCGTTGTAATAAGTTATTGTGCCACCTAGGAGTTTAAATTTCTATTCCGTATTGGTAAATTGTAATCAATACAATTTGTTTGCTCTACTAAAAACTCAGAATATGTGAGAATATTTTGAGTTTGGTAATTCAAATTTGTCACCATCAACGAAATTTGAGGACGAATTTCTTTTAAGGACGGAGGAATTGTAATACCCTGAAACTTGGCTTAGAAGAAATGTCATGTAAAACCCTAAATTATGGAGTAGAAGTATGCTACAATTGATTAAAAGTTAAATTGATATAAGGTTGTAATCTATTAGATTATTTTGTGCAAGGATCAAATTATGAGTAAAGAAGAACTTGAATAACTTTTAGGAAAGACTAAAACAAATAGGACGGAAATGATGAAGTTTGCATGATAAGGAAAATTCCATGGAGTGCTTGTACACTTGGCATTTGAGAATGAAGCCATGTTGGAGAGGGTTTGGCCACGTGGACGGGTGACTCTCAATTTGTCATCTTCATCCATTAGAGAGCCGAAACACAAATGGGGAAAAAAAACACAAGCATTTTGGTCATGGAGTCTGGAAGAATCGAAGTAAAGCTAGTTCGAATCCTTGGTATGCTCGAGTTTAAAAGGAGAGGGTAAGCATTTCATTATTCTCCTTGTTTTAGAGCTTGAAATTAAGAATTTGGGATGAATCTCTCATATATTTAAGCTTTTGGTTTTGGTTAGAGAGGGAGAATTAGATTCGTAACATGAACTTCTCTTTGAACAATTGTATGTTGCATGAATTTAAAGAATGAATCATGCATGTAATTTGGAAATTAGTTGTCTAAATTTTAGAAGACTCGGTTGTCTAAGATTCTCAAGAAATGTTAGAGTTATTCGAATGGGTAAGTGATGAGCTTCTATGTTACAAGATTTTGCTAGTATAATTTAAGGTGGTTATGTTACTTAACTTTGAACTAGGAATTTTACTTGATGTTAATTTCCATTCGAAGGCTGTTTTAATGTATAGTGTGTGATTAATCTGGTGAATGAGGCTGTCTTATGTCATGGAAAATGATAAAGGGCTGCTTTGTCATTAAGAGAATAGATTATATGCTTTGTAATAAGCTGGCTGGAAATAAAATGAATAAAGACAAATTAATTTGTGATTGTATAAGGATCACATATGGTTTTAGGGGCTGTTTGATATTGCTATGAACCTTAACATACTAATTAGTTAATTAATTGAGTTGGCTTAAGTAAGGACAAGCAAATGAATCAATTTTGAATTTGAATAAGTGCTTTAAAAGGAACTGGATAGAATTATATGAATAGAAACCTTAGAAGGGATTGTTTTGAAGTATAATTGGTACAATTAGAAGTAAAAATTAAGTTCTATTATTTTTATAGAACAATTGGAATTTGTCTAATGCTTGTATTCATAAATAATATTGTATTCGGAGGTTTATTGTGCATATGGACTGTTAACACATAAGAAAATGTAATAGAAGTTAATCATGGAAGTATAAATGTGTATACATGTGTCTTATGGACTATTTTAATGGAATAAAGAATTTGGGGACTGCTTTGTATGATGATAAATAGATTAAGACTTATTTTGATGTTGATAGAATGTACAAAATTAATGGACAGTTTTGGTATACTAGAAGTATGGAGGTTGTTTGGTGTACCTAAGTGTAAATATTCTTGAAATTGGACTGTTTGGAATTGTTTGAACAATCATAGATTGTTTTGTAATGTTAAATGATGTGTGCAAGTTGGGTGGACTTGCTTTAAGTGAATTTTATGAAAACATGTTTAAATGGACAGATTCGAATGATTTAATGTTTTATTTTGAGTGTGAACTACTTTGTTTGGTGCATATTTGATGGATAGAATTGATTCTAATATATACAGTTAAATATTCTTGTTATATTTAGATTAAGAAGAAGCTGGGAAGGAATTGGATATGTAGCGAGTTATGGTGGAGAATTCAGGTATCATGTAACATCGGGATAAGAGGTGAGTGTAACTGTGAAGTCTCAGGATAGGTCTACTATCTCCCCGAGCATATTTAATTATCTTAAATCTATAGTTTCGTCATCAAATTAAACTATTGAAATGTGAGCTCAGATTTAAGGTACGCATTTTAATATGGTAAATCCTTTGTGATGAAATTTGCTTGTTTAATGATAAGCTTAGATTAAATTCAATGGAACACTCTGGTTTGTTTGATAAGATACCTCTATTTGACTATGCATTGGTCAAATCTTGATCTTGAATTGAGCTATATAATGACAAGATTTTCGTGTTTAACCTATTATGCCTTAAACCATGTTAATTGAGATTCTAATTATGAAACTAATAATTATAGTACGTTATAATAAATACAAAGAAATCTGTGTATGCTTTAGTATAAAAAAGTTGGTTATGAGTCCTTGAAAGTAAGTGTAATTTAGATTAGGGACAATTCTAAGGCTGTCTCGAATTCTTTAAATATTAAATTTCAGTAAGTATTGGTATTCTCTTGTATTGTGCATGTGGAATTCGAATGCATGCTAGTATAAGATGAGTACCTTGAGGTAAACCTGCTTGAATTACTTATGTTATACTCTCGTAGTTACCTTGAGATTAGACTTCGTGGTGTTTTGAATGAATTAAGTTAATGATTTAAGGCACACAATGCCACTTGGTTGAATAAATAATAAATAAAACAATAAAGCCTTGATTCGAGTTAGTTTAGACACAATTGGCATGCCATAGAGTCTGTTGAGCTTGCTAGTTGGGACTACGGTCCCGTGTTGTTAAAGATCAAATGATCTTGTAACACCCCCTACCCCGGGTTAGTAGCAAACCAGCTCGGGAGCATTACCAAGCAAGAACGTTACAAGCAAGAACGAGGCAAGAATAGGTTAACTCCACCCTATTAGGTGAGTTACCTAAATAGCAAGCAAACAAGCATTCATAACTTAACATGCAAGCAATCTCATGTTTGTTTACAAGACATTATAGGTTACTACTTCAACACTTTAATTAACATCATCATACACTACCATTCGAATAGCCTAAGTGAGTAAACATACTTCCATTTCATTTCATTGTTCCTTAGATTGATACATGTAACATTTCTTACCTAAATTTACTAATCATGATCATTTGAACATACAATTGCATGTATCTTATCTCCAAACAAGCCACACCATTCAGCATTTACCATACACACACATAAAAACACCTACAACATGGTATATTCACACAAGTGACTATATAATTTTACATGGCATTCGAATGGAACAATAGGTTAGATCATTTACTTTGAATCATTCAATATAAACCCATATGCGCAACAGAATACCTTTTTAATTACATAGAATTTGAGTTTATTACTTGTTTCACATTATCAACCAAGTTCACAACATGGTAAGCCCACTCAAGAACACATATATACAAGTTTCAAGTATTCAAAATGCATGCACAAGTTCACTAGATACAATCTAAGTGCCACCAACTAGGGGAGTACAAAACAAGTATGAACCATACTTTAGCTATGCTTGTATCTTGCTTCGAGCTCAAGAAATTAGGCTTCAGGATCAAGCAACGATCGAATCCTTTATCTTGTAGTTGGGAAGGATGAAAATAAGAGTGATAAGTAAAAGAATATACTTAGTGAGATAGTAACTAGTTCTAACCAATTGTTATATCAAATTAAGTGTCAATTAGTCAAGAATGATCCTAGCGAAGGATTTCAAGGCATTCGAATAGCATAAGAAGCAAGAGACAATGAATCATAATCCATGCTTATTTATTTCACGTAATCAAGCTATTCATGGTCACATATCAAGTAGTCAAGCAATTCATGCTTACATAACAAGAAATCAAGCAAATCATGCTTACATGACAAGTAATCAAGCTATTCATGCTTATTAGCTCATTTATTATCTTTTTAACACAATCCTTGGTTCATAGTTTGTCTAGGTAATCGAGTCTCCAACCAACTGTCGCCACAAGATGTACCGTAGTACTGGTTAACACTCCTACTGTTGCCAAAGACCAAATACGTACCCTCCGTCTGTCGCCAATTAGGGGCCTTAGCCCTGGACTATAGTCCATCCTGACACAATGAGCTCTAGACTCTAAGGCATGCCCTTCTACCTATTCAACTAGCAACCAAGGTTGTTTGATTATAATCCATTTATTCAAGGATTTCAGCTTTTCAAGTTCAAGATCATGTATCATTCAAGTGTACAAGTTCATGTCAAGCCTTATCTTTTTCAAGAGTCATTCGAGTATTGCATGGCAAGTGTATACATGCATTAAGACCTTAGGCCAATATATCCATAACTCAACATTTCAAGTGTTCATTGCATCATCTAAGCTAGCACATCAAGCATTCGGTTTAAGCAATTGGTCACAATACCATGTCATACATACAAGCATCAATGTTACCTCATATACATGCTAGCATTCTATTTATACAACACTTCAAGGATGTAGTCAAGTTTCATGTATAATCTTATTTCATACTTCCCTTATTAGGTCAAGATCATATTAAGTCCAATTTAACAATTCAAGAATTTAGACATGCTTGTTTTAGTTAGGACCTAGTCCTAACTCTAGAATAAACTACACTCACAATACTCCCCAAGCTAGCTAGTCTCGAAAGACTATTCCCTTTTGCTTGTCCCTTGAATGCTCGACTTTAGATCCTTCTCCAAAGTCCTCACCTTGCTCTAGTAAATCACATAGATAGAACAAGGTCAAAACATGTAATCACAAAATCATTCAACATGGCAGCAAGGTTAATACATTATATATACAAAACATATAGTATATTCATATACACACCTTAATACACATTACCAAACTGCCTACATTCCATATTAAGGCAAAACATGGCAGCAATTAAACTGTCCCAAAACAGTTTGCAAAACAGTTTACAAAACTGCCACAATACTTAAACTGCCCCTACCAGGCAGCATGTACTCTGCTCACTTAAACATGCATAACTTTCAATCCTTACGTTAGAATTTCAATTGGTTTACACTGCTTTAAAGCTAACTTAATTGTCTTTCTAACCATATAGGTCTTGCATTTTAATCTTTTACCAATTAATACAGTTTTTAACTTAAAGACAGGGCAATTTACAACATTGGACAGTTTGCACTGTCCCTAGTGTTTCTTCTCTACAATTCATTCTACAATCCAGAATTTAGTTATGTTTTCTCCTAATGAATTTAAACATGTTACGGCACTGTCCATAAAATTTTCAGCCTTAAATTCCATTTATACAATTTATGGTGATTTTTCAAAGTTACTGCCCAGAATACTCAATTCTGGGCAAATTTCACTAGGTTAAGCTTCTAGCTTTATAATTCATCTAAACAAGATTCTAACTGTAACACCCCCTACCCCGGGCTAGTGGCAAACCGGCTCGGGAGCATTACTTAAGCATGGACAAGGACAAGGCAAGCAAACAAGGCAGGATTTGATAACTCATCCCTATTAGATGAGTTGCTTACCCAATAAGCAACTAAATATACTTACTTAACTAACAAGAAACCAAGCATTCATTTGATTTCAAGACATCATAGGCATTCGAATAAGTCACTAAATTGTTTCCTTTTATACTTACATTATATGCTACTACATTATCAATATAATTTACTTCCTTTTTATCCCTATCATTCGAATGAACTAAGACAACAACCCAATTCCATTTCATTTCTTTGTTCATTAGACTTATAAATGTACATCTTATCCCTAAATTACTAACATGATTCTTGAACATTTAAATTTGATGAAACTAGCTTCCATTCAAGTCATTCTCTATACCTAACCATTCGGCCATCATCATGCTAATACCAAAACACATACATCAAGGTATATACTATAACACCCTAAATCCTAGCCTAGAAGTATTGGAACCAATTTGCATAAGTTGCTAGCTTAATTGAATTTAGAATTAAGCTAAATTGACTAGTCAAGGGTCTAATTGAAAGAATGAATGAAATAAGTGATCAATTTAAAGTGACTACATTGAATTAAATGAGAAAGATAAGTATTGCATGCTAAATTTCTCATTTCCCCTAATGCCCTTGATTAATTCTATGATAAACAACTAATCAAGGATAAGATAGTAAATTCCTAAATCCATTACAAGGATGTCATCTTTATCCATTTCTCCATTATATCGATTTGAAGAGGGAAAAATAGGGAGAGAGTGTTCTTGTGAGAGAAAGCTTAAATCCATGGTGTTAAGGTGGAATTTGAGCTAAATTCAACTTGTTGGCTGCATTACTAAGGTAAATTCATGCTGTCCAAACTGATTTATGTTTGAAATTCTGATTTTGATGATGTTTAAATGCTTAGTTGAGTTATTAGGTTGATTGAAATGAAGAGAATGATGAAATTGAACATGTATATATCATGGATGACTTATTAGAGTAGAATTCGTGTGTAAGGAATGGTGTAATAAAACTAGGTTGCTGGAAATTTGAAATTAGATGTTGATGTAAGAATTGAATGGTTAGAATTTGAAATTGAGCTATGGAATTAATGAATTGATTATGATCATGACTAGGTAAGGTAATTAAGGTGTTAAACAAGTTGAATTGTTAGTAACCAATGCTGGAAATGAAAGATAAAAGTATGAACATAGTCACATAACATAGAAACTGTTTTGTTGAATTGAAATTGAGTAAACATGCAACATTAAGCATTGTAACCAACTTAATCTATTTTGGCTGCCTTGAATAATGGATTAACATTGACTAAAAATGTTTAGGATGTCATATGAAATGAATTATAGGGCCAAAACATTGGTTAAAATGAAATTAAGGCATTAAAATGTGATTAGGTGCAATCTGCCCAGAATTGCTTTGTTTTGGGCAGTCACTTTGAAAATTCACCAAAACTTTTATAGATCAAATTCATCGCTTAAATTTTAATGAAATTATCCTTAGTATGTCTACTTTCATTAGGTGAAAACAGAACTGAAAACTGGGTCCTATGCTGGAAACTGTAAATAAAAATTGCTGGACAGTGCAAACTGTCCATACAGTGTAAATGCCCAGTCTTTGAACAATAAACTGTAATAATTGGATAATAAATAAAATACAGGCCTTATATGATCATATAGAAAATTTTTTAGCTTTCCAACGGTGTATAGTAATCGAAATTCCGACGTACGTATTAAAAGATATAACCATTTTAAGGGACAGTGTGCAAACTGCTAGGCAGCAGTGTCCTGGGCAGTTTGGGACTGTTTTTACACATGGATGCAAACTGTTTCCAAACAGTTTTCGGACATTGTAACCTGTCCAGTTATGTCTTAAAATGAGGTAATAACAATATAGAGATGAACTAGTAAGAAATGCTTAAAAGAAGGTATAAAAACAGTAGCTAAATGTTAGGTACAAATGTGGTAACATTGCTACTATACATGTGTGACATTATGTGCTTGTTTTGATGAATTGTATGTGTTATGCTTGCTAGACCAAGGGCAGCAAGTTGTGGAAGAGGAAGATAAAAGTGGACATCCCAAAGCAAGAGGCAAAGGGATTTGGATACATGACAAGTGAACAGCTTGGAGTATTGTGAGTGTAGCTTTACTTAGGGTTAGGACTTAGGTCCTAATCAATTACAATTGTTTACATAGTTGATACGGAATTGAAATGAAATGAACCTAATTTCTATTTGGTAAATGTATAAGGGAAGGATGCTTAGTTGGAAACTTGATGGTGGTTACATGTATGCTTGCTTTCTTGATAATCAATCAAATTATAGTGGAATGTACTTTCTTGGACTGTCTTGTTTGAGACTTGATATGTATACTCATGTGTGATTGAGTTGTTGCTGCCTTGGGTGTAAATTGACACTTATTTGTGTGTGATAAATATTCGAATAATACTACACTATAATGAACTTGCTTGCTAAGTGATAAACACTTGATTGATGGTTTAATTGATATTTCTTAATGCTTGAATCTTTGAAGGCTTGATTGATGATGGTTCGAATGACTTGTTTGAAACTAGCATGCGTTCTTGAATTTACAATATGTAAGCATAAAATGTAAGAAACAACTACAGGTTTTAAAGTAAGATAAGACTTCTTATGCCATAAGATACTTCCCTAATGAAGATTAAAGATTTAAAAGGTTTAAGTTGCCTACAATGGAAGTCCTTGGATCAATGGTATGATGCATGGTATACTTGGGACTACGGTCCATGAGCCACGGCTCGAGGGGACGCCCCATTACAGGTAATATGTTATTGGCGACAGTAGGAGGTAACGGGGGAGTTGTACGGAGATTGGTGACAGTTGGTTGGATAGTGAGAAGTATAGGATTCTTGGACCTTTATGGTCAAACACGGACCAATGTCATCCATAACCAATTGTGATCCAAGGCTAACATGTAAAAGATATAACCATTAGTGTGATATCAAATAAGAAATCCAAAGGAAAATCATGAATGTAAAATGAAATGTTAAAGAAGCTCTTGGTAAGCATATTGTTAAAGAAGCTCTTGGTGAGCATATTGTCAAAGAAGCTCTTGGTGAGCATATTGTTAAAGAAGCTCTTGGTGAGCATAATGTCTAAAGAAGCTCTTGGTGAGCATATGAAATATTGAACTCTTAGTGAGCAAAATAAGTGCTAAAAGGCATAAACTAAATTAATCAAGTGAAAAACAAATAAAGCATAAAGCTTACTTGAATACTTGAAATGCTTGACATGAAATTTTGAGTACGTGACTTACTTGACATGTATGCTTGAATTGATAAGGTGTATTCTTAAGTACTTGCTACTTGATACGAATTGAATGTGTTTAATATGTAAACATGATGTGTTGCTGCCATGTACACTTGTACATGGAAATATGGATTGTTTTCATGTGTTTTATATGTAAGCATAATGTGTTGCTGCCATGTACACTTGTACATGGAAATATGGACTGTTTTGTGTACAAATGAACAATTATTGGACTGTTTTGGATGTCTAATTGTGTGAGCTTGATTCATGGACTGTTTGTGTATAAATGAACAATTATTGGAGTGTTTTGGATGTCCAATTGTGTGAGCTTGATTCATGGACTGTTTTGTGTATAAATGAACAATTATTGGACTGTTTTGGATGTCCAAATGTGTGAGTATGATTCATGGACTATTTTGTGTATAATTGAACAATTATTGGATTGTTTTGGATGTCCAAATGTGTAAGTATGATACATGGACTGATTTACTTGTGTTTGTGTGTAAACATGTTTAATGGACAGATTTGAATTAAATTAGAAGTCTTCATGGACTGTTTTACTTGTGATTGTGTGTAAACATGTTTAATGGACAGATTTGAATTAAATTAGAAGTCACCATGGACTGTTTTACTTGTGATTGTGTGTAAACATGTTTAATGGACAGACTTGAATTAAATTAGAAGTCATCATAGACTGTTTTACTTGTGATTGTGTGTAGACATGTTTAATGGACAGTTTTTAATTAAATTAGAAGTCACCATAGATTGTTTTACTTGTGATTGTGTGTAAACATGTTTAATGGACAGAACTGAATTAAATTAGATGCCACCATGGACTGTTTTGCTTGTATATGCGTAAATATACATTTAATGGAATGTTATAATAAAGACGAACACTCTAAGTATCAAGGCCCAGGATAAAGAAAGTAACAAGGATTATGTTAAAAAGGATAATAAATAAGTTATAATACCATGAAACTTACTTGTAAGCTTGAAGTGTCAATGTGTATATTTGAAATGTTTTGATAACATGCTTGCCATGCTATCCTAATGTCTTGATAAACAAGCTACTTGATAATTTCTTGATATGCTCGCCATACTATTCAACCTTATGTGCAGATTGAATGTTATAAACCTCGAATAAGACTACCCGACTGAATAAAACTTGATCAAATAACTGGATAGTGCTAGGACTACCTCACTAAGTACATAATGTACTTATCACTCTTGTTTCCATTCTTCCCAATCTACAGGTTAAAAGGATTTTGAACCACCTTTCTTGAGCTTGAAGCAAGAGACAACCGAGCTAGAAGTACGATTCCATACTTTTTGTAACACTCCTAGTTGGTGGCACCTAGATATGTATATAGATCATGCTAGCTCATGCATTTTGAATTGTTGGAAGTTTGTATATATTTGATTAGGACCTTTAAGGAGCTGTAAAGACTTAAATGGAATTGTTTATACCTTGTTATCGAATGCTTAAGTTGTTACTATCATGTCTTGATAAGTTGATGATCTTGATACTTGTATATATAAACTTGCCATGATCGAAATATGCTTGGGGATTGGTCCCTATATGCTTGTTTACTTGGATGCATAATTGAATGATCACTTGATTTCTAGTTCTTGTCTTGTGCGAATATCATGGTCTTAGTAGCTAGCATAGATTGTCATGGGAGGTAGTTCTTGTTGAGATCATACTTGTCTGAGTCTTGGTTTGGATGTAAGTACATGATGGTATGGATAGTAGAATAAGCATGCTATGTTTACATATTCTAAGTAGATAATGCTAGAAGATATGCTAAGTTAATTGGGCTTAAGTATGACCATGTTTCATGATTGTTTCTTGCCTTGAAATGTATATAAGCTGCACATACTTGTAAATGAATTTGACTTGGAACTAGTTATAGTACTCGAATGCCTACATGATTAACTTGAAATATATATATACCAAATTTGAATATAACAAACTAGTATCATGTCTAGGTTGATTGAATTTCTTATGCATTGTCATGTTCAAATGAAAGAAGAATTACTTGTATAGGTTGTAACAAATCTTGAAATGAAGATACCATGAAATACATGCTTAACCGAATGTATCTAGTGACCTTATGAATGAGTAGTAGGCTATCCTAAACATGTCTTGTAAATCAAGTGACCCTTTTCGATTTAGTATTGTCCTAAAGTACATGCTTGATTGATTACTTGTTATGTTCTACATGTTCTTGGTTGCTTGATTCGAATACCATGTATGTTCTTATTGCTTGATGTCCATGCCTAATTCGAATGGAAGCTTTCTAGTTTATGACCAAGCTAGTTGAACAATTCATCTTCTAGTGATGAGTTCAGAAAAATTTTAATTGGCTTGCCTATTTGCTTCTTGTTTGCTTGCTTGTTTCCTTGTAGTAACACTCCTTGGTCGGGTTACTACTAACCCGGGTGAGGGGTGTTACATATACAGACACAAGTGACCATATAGTTCCCAAGGCATTCGATTGGAATACAAGCAAGCATGGTTCGATCATCCTATATTCAATTCAAGCAAGACATGTACATAACAAAGCATTAGAATATTCCAAGGTAAACTAGATCAAACATTAGATCATTTCAATCTATCATCTTATGCGCAGCAACATCATTTACATTACAAGTACAATATATACAAATACCAAAATGCATGATCAAGCTAACTATATACATTCTAGTGCCACCATTCTAGGAGATATAGAAAATAAGTATGAAACCATACTTAGGCAAAGCTTGTGTGACTTGCTTCTAGCTCAAGGTAACACACTTCAAGATCAAGCAACACTCGTATTCTTTATCCTATAAGTTGGGAAGAATGAAAACGAGAGTGATAAGTACAAGAATGTACTTAGTGAGGTAGTAACTAGTTCTAACCATTTGTTATCTCAAGTTTTGTGTCATTTAATCAAGTATAATTGCAACACCCCAAATTCTAGTCTAGAAGTATTGGAATTAAATTGTATAAGTTGGTAGCTTAATTGAATTAAGAATTAAGTTAAATTGAATAGTTTAGGACCTAATTGAAAGAATGAATGAAATAAGTAACCAAATTAGAATGACTATATTGAATTAAAGGAGAAAGATTGAGATTGCATGATAAATATCATGAATCTCTTATTTGCCCTTGACTAATTACAAGATTAATAACTAATCAAGGGACAATTTAGACAAAACACAATTCCAATAACAAGGAATTATTGTTGTCATCTTTCCCATTATCCCTATGTTGGCCGATTATAGAGAGAAAGAAAAGTGAGAGAGAAAGATTGAAATTCATCCATTGAAGAAAGGATTTTAGCTTGCATGTGTAGTGATTTTCCAAGGAAATTAAGCAAGAAGCAAAGTAAGTATAGTTTTTCTTGTGTTTAATTGAATAGGCAACTATCTTGTTCAAATTGGACTGTTTTTGATGATTATTGATGAGTTATACATTGGATATGTTGTTAGTTGATTATATGGTTGTTGAATCATACTAAATTGAAGAATGAAACTAGGTACAATGCTGGAAATTATGTGTTCATGCTAGTGTAACAAACCTAGGTTGCTGGAAATTGTATTGTGTTGTTAAAGTGGAAATTGAATGATTTGAATATGAAATTGAGCTAAGGAAATAATGAATTGATAATGATCATGAAAAGGTAATGTAAAGTAGAGGTTAAACAAATTGAATTGTAGGTAAACAATGCTGGAAATTGAAGATAAAAGCATGAATATAGTTAAGTAACATAGAAACTGTTTTGTGGTATTGAAATTGAGTAAACATGAAAGATTAGGGTTTGTAACCAACTTTCCCTATTTTTGAAGCCTTGTTTAATGAACTAACATGGACCTAACATGTTTATAATTTCATATGAAATGAAATATAGGGCCAAGACATTGGTTGAAATGGATTAAAGGCATTAAAATGTGATTAGATGCAATCTGCCCAGAATTGCTCTGTTCTGGGCAGTCACTTTGAAAAATCACCAAATATTGTATAGTTTGAATTCAGGGCTGAAATTTTAATGAAATGATTCTTAGAATGTCAATTTTCATTAGGTGAAAACAGAACTGAAAACTGGGTCCTATACTGAAAACTGTAAATAGGAATTACTGGACAGTGCAAACTGTCCAGGCAGTGTAAATGCCCTGTCTTTCAACAATAAACTGTATTAATTGCCTAAGAACTAAAATACAGTTCTATCATGGCCTTATAGGAAATTTTGTAAGCTTTCCAATGGTTTATAGCAATCAAAATTCTGATGTACGGATTAAAAGATATGGCCATTTTAAGGGACAGTGTGCAAACTGCCAGGCAGTAGTGTCCTGGGCAGTTTGGGACTGTTTTTGCACCTAGTAAGAAACTGTTTCCAAAACAGTTTTGGGACATTGTAATCTATCCAATTATGTATTAAAATGAAGTAATAACAATGTGAAGATGAGTTGGTAATGAAATGCTTAAAAAGAAGCATAAAAAAGTAGCTAAATGTTAGGTAAAATGTAGTAACATTGCTACTTTGATTGTGTGACTTCATGTGCTTATTTTGATGATATGTGTATGTGTATTGCTTGCTAGACCAAGGGCAGCAGATTGGGGAAGAAGAGGATAGGATTGGACATCCCAAAGCTAGAGGCAAAGGGATTTGGATCCAAGATAGTTGAATTGCTAGGAGTATTGTGAGTGTAACTATCCTAGGGTTGGGACTTAGGTCCTAACCAACCTTGTTATTGTTTAAATGAAATGCTAATGCCATGTAACATGACTTAAAGTATATTTGGCTAATTAAGGGAAGAATGAAATGTATGACGACTTGATTGATGCCATGATCTTTGTGTGTTACTTGGGTGTTAAGCAATTATGATCAAATGCTTGTCATGTGCATTGCTTATGCGTAAGGTATGAATTGACATGCTTGCTTGGAGAATAAGGTACGCACAATGCATACACATGCTTGTGAATGTGAATGTTATACATGGCTGATTGATTTGAATGCTATGGATAGTTATGTATTGGGAGTTAAGACTCCATAAGCCTAAGGGTTTGGCCTTTGAATGGCATATTGTTATATTGAATCATGAGATATATAAGGCTTAAATGAAATGGATTATCATCAACCTCGGTAGCTAGTTTGATAGATAGGAGGGCATGCCTTAGAATCTTGTGCTCATATTGGCACTACGGTGCATATTGGCACTACGGTGCATATTGGTACGACGGTACATATTGGCACTTCGGTGCATATTGGCACTTCGGTGCATATTGATGAGATTTGATTATCTAGTAAGCTACTTACCAAGGAAGGTTGAAAGATGACTTAATGAACATTGCTTGTATTGTAAGAAAGTTGTATGAACTTCATTGCTTGAAAGATAACACATGAATAGTTGCTAAACTTGTTTCTTGCCATGGTAGAAATATATGTTGATGGCTTTATGTATAAATGCCAACTTAAAGGTTGAATGTTTGATTGATTGTCTTCCAAGCATGTCATAATCATAACAAACATGTAAAGTCAAGGATTCCTTACTACAGACTTATGACATATTTTCGATAAGATCCAAGTGTTTTCAGGCCAAAATGTCTTCTTAAGTATTGACCGTCTTTCAGTTACCTTTCCAACGCATCTTGAATCGTCTCAATCGGAAGTCAGGAGCTCAAGATATGCTAGTTTTACTGAAGACAACACGTGCAGAAAATCATATACGGGTTCAATACGGGATTTTGACCTTAATACAAATTTTCAATGGATTTATTAATTATTTGTGATTAAAATCAGGCTTAGATATTTTCCTATTTTTTTAGGATTGTATAGAATGTGGTCTGATTCCTTTCCATGTATATCAAACATAAAGAGGGAATATGTTTTAGGATTTTTAGGGTTTTTGAAGCCTATAAATAGGCTTCATTCCATTGTAACATTCACTCATTTACTCATACATCCACTCGTTCACAAATTCACTCACAACTCATCTTTTTACAACCACTCGCCCTATTTACCACACTCATAGAAGCACATAAGAAGCAGT
Organism: Hibiscus mutabilis; assembly: GCA_019671005.1. Lineage (NCBI taxonomy): Eukaryota > Viridiplantae > Streptophyta > Magnoliopsida > Malvales > Malvaceae > Hibiscus > Hibiscus mutabilis. The sequence continues at coordinate 29,122,173 of CM033714.1, forward strand.
TGTATTTCGAGATTTTGAGCAATAAAAGTTTGAAGCCTTTGTTGAGGTATATTGTTTAATTTTCTATTTCTTTTATATAAATTACTTTTGTTTTGGTTCTGTTTTCAAAAGAAAAAGATAAAAGAAGTGTTCTTGGGATTTTGGGAGTTCAATCTTAAAAAACGCGTTTAGGGATATGATTCTATGTTTGTGAAGATTCAAGTAATATTTTAAGTGAAAAACATGACAGTGTTCTTGGTAAAAAGGAGTTTGATCCAAAAACTTTAAATATTTCTGAATTTGGAAGATTTGATTGTGCCCTTTATTATTTATGCTATTTATTTACATTATTTATTTAATGTTAACTAGACCCTTTAATTTATTTCTCGAATGTATTTAATTTTGTCATTTATCTTTCATTGTGTTTTATTTCATCTTTTAATTAACTTTTAATTTAGGTAAGATCCTTAGGACTGGGTTCTTAAATGTCCTAGTTAGAGCTGGAAAAAAAACTCTTTTTTACTCTAAAATTAATAAAACACACTTAATTATATTTGAATCCCAATAAGTAAAATTCACTTAGACAACTCTTAGGCTTAATCACTAACATAGAATAATAAAAGCTTCAACCAACTAATTGCCTCTTTATTCATTCGATTAAAAAGCGAAACTTAATTAATGTGGTGTCTTATCAAACGGAAATGATAGGTTAGCGCCATGAGTGCTGGCGGTGATTGGATTTCATTTTTCGAATGGTTAGACTGTTAAAATAGATTCATATTCATATATGGACGAATAAATTGAATTTTTCGTGAACTTGCAAATTCTGACATTAAAACATTTTTGTAATCAACTAGGTACCAATTTTTGGGCGTTGTGGGGGTGCTAATCATTCCCCACGCGTAACCGACTTCCGAACCCGTTTTTGGTGTTTTTCGCAAACCAAACCGTTGTTTTAACAAAATAAAATGTTTTATTAAAATGACCTGTTTTTAGGTGATCCAATCACACCTTTTAAAAGATTGGTGGCGACTCCGTTGATTTTGTTTTCAAAACGTCGGGCCTCAAAAAAAGGGTTGCGACAGCTTGGCGACTCCATTGGGGATACTTTTTATTTTCACAAAAAAGTGAGTCAGGCCACAAGCCGATTACACCTTGTTTTGATGTCGGATTTTGCGAATTCACGTAAAGCTTAACTTAATTGTCCGTTTATTAATTTGATTCCCTTTTACGCATTTAAGATTTGGTTACCAGCTCTAGACCCGAGCTTTGTTCCGTTCAATTAAGTGGGGGAAAATGCTATTGCTCTCGTGGGAATATTGATTCTCCATATGGGCCTAGTAAGTACCCCTGGGGCTCACGCCCTATGTCTTTGTGTGGATACCGATCCACTGTATGGGCATAAGAATGAGTCCCCCTCAAATGAACTTGATTTTTTTGAAGCCTATAATGGGTGAGAATCAAGGGCCCTGCTACCCTTAGTAGGGGACATCAAGGACAGTTTGGGAACCCTTTTAGAACCAAACCTTTGTGTGAATCTAGAAGCCCACCCCATTAGAGCCATGCGGAAAACCTTAGGCCTTAGAATTTGGTCAAAATTATTTCGTAAGGATAATCCGTGGAGACATGTCCAAAAGTGCTGGAATAAGTTGCCCAGTTATTATTCATACAATGAAATTATTTTGGACCTTTTATATTATTCAAAGTTTTAATCCTTTCTTTGTCTTGCTTCTATTTTGTATACTTATTTATTGAATGCATCTCATATCTAGATGGGGTCGATTCTAAAGCACGTTGCTCAATTAGAAAAAGCTTTCGCCATGGATGGATGGTACCTAAAGAAAGAGGAAGACAATGCGGATGTATGTCATTGATCTGAGGTCAACCAGTGAGCAAAGAAAGTTTGTCAGGTGATCACATGACAGAAACACTAAAGTATGGTCACATCAATGTCAAGCAGAATATCGTGCATAAGCTGCAACTACTATGAGACCACTTCGATGGTGCAACCAAGTAGTTATTACAAAATGAAGATCTTGGTTTTTGAAGATGCTAATGAAGGGATGATTATTGGTCCACTCGGGTTAGGGGCAATAGGTTCCAAGAGTGAGACAAGTTCGACAGAAGTACCACATCCTGAATTAAAGATGTAGTTAAAAATGTGATAGGGAAAATGGGACCAATGCTCCAAAGACTGATCAAAAAAATAAAAGAACTAGGTGCTCAGGATGAGACGTATTCATAGAATATGTCTTTAACCTTTCGTAATAAGGACCCTTGTCATCTATTGAAAGCTACTTCTAGAGCAATACCTTAATGGAATCGATGACGTTTCGCTTGCATTCATGCATTTGAATTTTGTTTGACTATTTTTTGCATTAATTTATGTTGTGATCATTGCATACATACACATATAATAAAAGGACTAATTATGGTAAAATTTTGAAAAAATCTAAAAATAGAAAAAGCCTCGCATAAGTATGATATTCGAGTAATGGTCGTTGAACTAAAACCAAAGAGTACGCAAGCTTAGTGGGACACAGCCACGTTGAGGTCCAGTTTGCCTAGAAACAACAAGGATCTTTCTGTAGGGGCATCCATGGTGGGATTATAGTTTTTTTCATTTCAATGAAAGATGCGTCCTTGACCATGAAACCTTGAATATATGTATATATCATCCAGCCCTTGTAGGTGGGTATCAACTGCATGTTGTGGCATTGATTCAAATGTAAAGATCAATTGACTGTTGCGAAAATGATGAAGTATGATTTGCTTCTCAGACTACTCAGGTCGGCAATGCAAGAAAAAGAAGATTGCTACGCCTCTGATGACATTCGATGATGAGAAAATCTTGGAAATTCATAAATGAAAAATCGTGAACTAGGCAATTTTAACAAATGAGAGTTTCTTGAAATTGAAATTCTAATGATAGTCTTCTATACCCATAAAGACACGTCGATTGTAACTAGTAGCTCAAAGAATATCTCGGGGCCATTCCACTGAAGCTGTAATATCTAATAAGGAAGCAATGCTCCACCTATTTTATACATTGGCTTTATGAATGATTTTCAAATTCTGGCAAAGTTAAATATCTAATGAGATGAAATCTTGAGATAAATAAAAATGACAAGTAAAAAGAAAACCTCGAGGGCACTTTGTTGTAGTCGTGAGGCCGAGTATCTAATAAGATAGCAATGTTCTATCTACTCAATGCCTTAACTTTACGAGTGATTTTCAAATCCTGACAAAGTCAAACAAATTAATGAAATGAAATCTTGAGGAGGTCAAAAAAGAAAAAAATGATAAAAGAATGGCTAGTTGCAATCAGAAACGCACACATGCACTTGTAGAATTCTATTCTTAGAAATATATTTTTGCACGCTCTTGGTTAAGGAAGTTTAAGAAGGGTGAAAACATTTTTGAATAGAAAAGAATGATAAGAACTGAAAAGGAGTTGTTTTCGACTGGATCAAGTAATGCGATAATCATAAGGATGAATCGAGTGGTCTGAGAGAAATTTCACAACTTTGAAATATCGCCGCAATATTCAAAGTCTTCAAAGACTTAAGCTATGCTTAAGGTGATCACTGAAAGGTTGAGACAGAAACACTCATGCACTTGATATCTGGGGCATCCTATTATTTTTTATTTTAAAAAAAATGTTTCTTTTAGTCTTAAGGGCATCTTTCATTGAAATAACATTGGATAAGTAAACCATGCCATCAGTTGGGGCAGTTTACGTTGGCCAATGATTTAAGACCCTATGCATTGATAGGCGCGAGAGGAAGAGATTAAAACACCAACATCATTCAAAGACATTCAAGGTGAAAATAAGCTTCGCTACAAGGATTTATATGTAAGCGCTTCGAGGTGCCCTGTAGGGGCAAGAATTTGAGAACTCATGAGAGGCACTGAAGGTGCTTGATATTATTTTAATAGATGCTTGAATGGCAAATCAGAGTATTTAGATAAATGTATGGGTTAAAAAAATTATATGTTTTCTATGAAGCGAAGAGATACAGAGAATGAAATGGCAAAGCATGGTTGTCTATCTGAGTTGAACGAGCAAATATGCAAAGAGACAGATGAGAAGAAAAAATGAAGAAAAAAACCAAAAAGAAAAGGAAAATATAAGAGAAAAAATAAAAAATGAAAAAGAAAAAAGAAAGAGAAAATGACATGCATTCATGTGTTTGGCATCCCTAGGGACATGCTCATCATAATCATGGCATTTGTTAAATTTTGACAGGTGTAAAACTCGCCTATCCGTTCAGGCATAAGGAGAATAGAACTCGTCTATTCGTTCAGGTGTAAGGAGAATGGAACCTGCCTATTCGTTCAGGTATAAGGAGAATGGAGCCCGCCTATCCTTTCAGGCTTAAGAAGATTGGAACATGCTTATTCATTCAAGCATGAGGAGAATGGAACCTTTATTTTTTTAGCATGCTTATCTAATCGAACTTGAGTAGAATAGAATCTACTTATCCATTTGAGCATAAGGAGAATGCAACCTGCTTATCTATTTGAGCATGAGGATAATAGAACCCGCTTATCCATTTGAGCATGATGAGGACGGAACCTTCATTTTTCAGCACCTGCATTCGAGTATGAGGGGAATAGAACCTGCTTATCCATTCAAGCATGAGGAGGATGGAACCTTTATTTTTCAGCACCTGCTTTATCTATTCGAGCATGAGGAGAATATAACACACCTATCCGTTTGGGCATAAGGAGAATGGAACCTGCCTATCTGTTCAAGCATAAGAAGAATGGAACCCGCCTATTCGTTCGGGTATAAGGAGAATTGAACCCGCCTATTCATTCAGGCATAAAGAGAATGAAACCCGCCTATCCTTTCAAGCGTAAGGAGATTGGAACCTGTCTATCCATTCATGCGTTAGGAGAATGAAACTCGTCTATCCTTTTAGGCGTAAGGAGATTGGAACCCGCCTATCTATTCAGGCTTGAAGAGAATAGAACCTACTTATCCATTCAAGCATGAGGAGAATGGAACCTTTATTTTTCAGCACAACGCATATTTGTTCGAGCGCAAGGAAAATGGAACCCTTATTTTCAGCAATTACCTATCCGTTCAGGCGCGAGGAGATTGGAACCAAGCTTTGGTGTCCATCAACCAATTTTGCAGTGTGATTGGCTAAAATCAATGCCTTTTGTTCTTTGCTCTATCCCTGTTTCACAAGAATGAGCAAAGAGAGGCAGTTGTTGTCACTGATTTTTAGCCTAACATAAAAAATAATGGAAGAGATCGCATCAAATATAGAAAAAGGGAAGCAAATCACAAATCAATGCAAATCGGACCAAAGTCAAAGGGAAATCTAAATCATTCAAGTAAGGCAAGGAATCAAGCATAAACATAACAAACATAGAAAGTCAAGCATTCCTCACTACGGACTTATGGCAAATTTCCGATAAGATCCAAGCATTTTCAGGCCAAGATGTCTTCTTAAGTATTGACAATCTTTTAGTTACCTTTCTAACACATCTTGAAACGCCTCAATCGAACGTTGGGAGCTCAAGATATGCTAGTTTTACTGAAGACATCGCATATAGAAAATCATATACGGGTTCAATACAGGATTTTGACCTTAATGCAAATTTTCATGGATTTATTGATTATTTGTGATTAAAATTAGGCTTAGATATTTCCTTTTTTTTTAGGATTTTATTGAATGTGGTCTGATTCCTTTCCATGTATACCAAGCATAAAAAGGGAATATGCTTTAGGATTTTTAGGTTTTTAGGATTTTTGAAGCCTTTAAATAGGCTTCATTCCATTGTAATATTCACTCATTCAAGAATTCACTCACTCACAACTCATCTTCTAACAACCACCCACCCTATTTACCACACTCATAGAAGAACATAAGAAGTAGATGTATTTCGAGATTCTGAGCAATAATAGTTCAAAGCCTTTGTTGAGGTATATTGTTTAATTTTCTATTTCTTTTATATAATTTACTTTTGTTTTGGTTTTGTTTTCAAAAGAAAAAGATAAAGAAGTGTTCTTAGGATTTTGGGAGTTCAATCTTAAAAAACGTGTTGGGAAAATGATTCTATGTTTGTGAAGATTCAAGTAATCTTTTAAGTGAATAACATGGCAATGTTCTTGGTAAAAAGGGGTTTGATCCAAAAACTTTTAATATTTCTGAATTTGCAAGATTTGATTGTGCTCTTTATTATTTATGCTATTTATTTATATTATTTATTTACTATTAATTAGACCCTTTAATTTATTTCCTGAATGTATTTAATTTTGTCATTTATCTTTCATTGTGTTTTATTTCATCTTTTAATTAACTTTTAGTTTAGGTAAGATCCTTAGGACTAGGTTCTTAAATGTCCTAGTTAGAGTTGAAAATAAAAAAAAACTCTTCTTTACTCTAAAATTAATAAAACACACTTAATTATATTTGAATCCTAAGTAAAATTCACTTAGACAACTCTTAGGGTTAATCACTAACATAGAATAATAAAAGCTTCAACCAACTATTTGCCTATTTATTTGTTCGATTAAAAAGTGAAACTTAATTAATGCGGTGTCTTATCAAACGGAAATGACGGGTTAGCGCCATGAGTGTTGGCGGTGATTAGAGTTCATTTTCTGAATGGTTAGACCGTTAAAATAGATTCATATTCATAAATGGACGAATAAATTAAATTTTTTGTGAACTTGCAAATGTTGACATTAAAACATTTTTGTAATCGGCTAGGTACCAACTTTTGGGCGTTGTGGGGGTGCGAATCCTTCCCCACACGTAACCGACCCCCAAACCCATTTTTTGTGTTTTTTCGCAGACCAAAACCGTTTGTTAATAAAATAAAATGTTTTATTAAAATGACCTATTTTTAGGTGATCCAATCACACCTTTTAAAAGATCGGTGTCGACTCTGTTGATTTTGTTTTCAAAACGTTGGGCCCCAAAAAAAGGGTTGCGACATATGGCATAGGAAACTAGGACATGCTAGCATGAGTGTTTTAGAGAAATTGGTTTCTCAAGATCTAGTAAGAGGTTTACCTAAGCTAAAATTTTCTCAAGATAAAATTTGTGGTGCTTGTTCTAAGGGTAAACATAAAAGAGTTTCTTTTAAACCTATAAATGATGTTTCAACTTGTAGAGTATTACAATTGATCCATATAGATCTTTTTGGACCAATTAGGACTATGAGATTGGGTGGTAAATCTTATGCTTATGTTTTAGTAGATGACTACTCTAGATACACTTGGGTTCTATTCTTAAGTACTAAGGATGAGGCCTTAGAAAAGTTCATCACATTTTCAAAAATTATTCAAAATGACCTTGGTCAAAAGATTTCACATATTAGAAGTGACCATGGAACCGAATTTCAAAATATTTGTTTTGAGGATTTTTTTAATGAAAATGGTATAAGCCATAATTTTTTGGCTCCTCGCACTCCTCAACAAAAAGGGGTTGTTGAGAGAAAATTTGTACTTTAGATTAAATGGCTAGAACCATGCTTTGTGAAAACAATTTACCTAAGTATTTTTGGGCGGAAGAATATGGATTGCTATATTATTAATAGAGTAATGATTAGGCCTATTTTGAAGAAAACACCTTACGAGATTTGAAATCCAAAAAGCCTAACATTAGCTATTTTCATCCATTTGGTTGTAAATGTTTTGTGTTAAACAATGGAAAAGATAATTTAGGTAAATTTTATACAAAAAGTGATGAAGCTATTTTCTTAGGATATTCTTTAAACTCTAAAGCCTGTCATGTATTTAATAAAAGAACTTTAGTTGTTGAAGAGTCCATTTATGTTGTCTTTGATGATAACCTCCTTCCGAGGAAGGATTCTTGTGATGATGATGATGTAGGAATCATTGAAGCCATTGATGGAGGACAAACATCAAAGGTGGATGAGGTTCCAACCAAAGAAGAAGAAACTCAAGATCCACCTCTTGAAGCCTTGAAGGACATGGCTCTATAGGAAAAGGAGGTCACCTACCCAAGGGAGTTTAACTATGTCAAAGGTGGTGAGATTTTGGGTGATCCATCCAAAAGGGTAACCACTAGATCTTCTCTTAAACTTGTTAATAATGTTGCATTTATTTCATGTATTGAGCCTAAGAATATCAAAGAAGCATTAAAAGATGACTATTGGATATTGGCCATGCAAGATGAACTAAATCAATTTGAGAGAAGTAAAGTATGGACATTAGTTGATAGGCCTAGTAATAAGTCTACAATAGGAACTAAATGGGTTTTTAGAAACAAACTAGATGAGAGTGGTAACATAGTAAGAAACAAGGCTAGACTTGTTGCTCAAGGTTATACTCAAGAAGAGGGAATCGATTTTGATGAAACTTATGCACCTGTAGCTAGAATGGAAGCTATTAGGATGCTTCTTGCATTTGCATGCTTTCATGAATTCAAGCTTTTTCAAATGGACGTAAAAAGTGCTTTTCTAAGTGGTTTTATTAATGAAGAAGTGTCTGTAAAGCAACCACCTGATTTTGAAGATCCAAAATTTCCAAATCATGTTTTCAAACTTACTAAAGCTTTCTATGGTTTAAAACAAGCTCCTAGAGCTTGGTATGAAAGGCTTTCAAACTTTTTGATTAAAAAAGGTTTTGAAAAAGGCAAGGTAGATACTACACTTTTCATTAAAAGAAATGGCAAAGATATCTTAGTAGTTTAAATATATGTTGATGATATAATTTTTGGTTCTACTAATGAGTTGTTTTGCCAAGAGTTTGCTAAGTTGATGCAAGGTGAGTTTGAGATGAGCATGATGGGAGAGCTCTCATTCTTCTTGGGGCTCCAAATTAAAAAAGGAAAGATGGCATCTGTATCAATCAAGCTAAGTACATCAAGGATATGCTCAAGAAGTTTGGCTTGGAGAATGTAAAATCTCAAGTCACTCTAATGAGTTCATCTATAAAGCTTGACAAAGATGAAGGAGGTAAGTGTGTTGATTCAAAGCTTTACCGTTCTACGATTGGCTCTTTGCTTTATCTTACCGCAAGTAGACCTGACATTATGTTTAATGCTTTCTTGTGTGCTAGATTTCAAGCTAGTCCTAGATAATCACACCTTATAGTCATTGAGAGAATCTTTAGATATCCTAGAGACACACCTTGTTTAGGTCTTTGGTATCCTAGAGATTCATCCTTTGACCTACATGCTTATTCTGATGCGAATTGTGGGGGTTGTAAGATAGATAGAAAAAGTATCTTCGGTACTTGTCAATTCCTAGGTAGTATGCTCATATCTTGGTTCTCTAAGAAACAAAATAGTGTAGCCTTATCTACCGCCGAAGCGGAATATATATCGGCCAGAAATTGTTGTGCACAAGTCCTTTGGATGAAGCAACAATTTCTAGACTATGGAATTGATGTAGGTACCATACCCTTTAAGTGTGACAACACTAGTGCCTTTTGTCTCACTAAGAATCCCATCCAACATTCTAGAACCAAAATCATTCATCTTTTTTAGTCCATGCACAATGCTCATTCATCTTTCACATGTATTTCTATTCGATTAAAATCAAATTTTTGGACTCCTTTGTGCCCAACATTGTCATTTTTTGCAAAGGTGTATCGGTAAGGATAATAGCGTATCGATACGAGTTCATGAGTGCGCTTTGATACAATCAAAACTGTATCGATACGGTCATGTGTATCGGTACAACTTGAAAAACGTATCGATACAGATAGCTGGTGGACATTAAAGAGTATTAAAAAGGGGTTTTCTACTTTAATTAAAACTCAACCACTTTTTTCCCAAAACCCTAGTTTGAATTTTTCCTATAAAAACCTATCAAAACCATTTGATTTCTCACACCAAACCTAAAATCTCTCGAGGGTTTTTGATTTTCACATCAAGGCTAAGGCCTTATCATCAATTTTGGTACATCCTCATCTTTTATTCATCCATATTCCATACTCAAGGTATAAATTCTTTTTCTTTCTCTTTTTCATTTTTGTTTTAATTTCTATACTGTTTTTTAAACAATTTTTGTGTTTTTAGTTTATATAAAACATGAGTTTCAAAGTTTTTATAAAAAAAATTCAAAACTGAAAATGTTTTTGGTTTGAATATAAAATTATACCGTATATTTTTCTAAAATGTTTTTCAAAATTCTTTTTACTAAAAATCTATTTATACTTGTATATGATTTTTAAACTGTAAAATATAGTATTTTATTAATACCTTAGTTATTGGATTATTCATTGGATTGAATGTGATGTTTATGCATACATGTTGTTTTTGCCTTATCTTTGATTTCAGGTTTTACTATGGCACCTAGAAAACGACCAATAACTTGTAAAACCGGTCAATCCATCAACACAAACCATAAGGGTATTACTAAACCCAATCTTTCCTACATTTTTCAAAAGAGTTTTCAAACTCCCTCGAATATGGTTCACTTTAAACAATATCAAGCTTTCAATATACGTCGTGAGCATGTTGTTTCAATTCCTTTTTTGAACTCCGAGCATTTTAAATTCAAATATTTTGGTTTATTGCGACAATAGAAGCTTTTGCCTTTTTTAAGTATACTCGGGTTTTTATACCATAACCTTGCTTTAATCTTTTTCACCAATGCCCGGTGTATCCCCAACTCTAAAAAAACTGAGATTATTGCCATGGAGTCTTATCTCATGGGGAAGAAATTTACGATTGATCTAACGGTTTTATGTAATGTTTTTGGATTTTAGAATATGGGAATTGATGATGAACACTGATTAGGTCATACTCAACTTGGCTCCTTAACTGTCCTTGACAGCCACGATCGCATCCTCTATCTCATCATCTCTTGGTGGATCCGTCCATCCGGTGGGAAATTCTCAACTATCTAGCAAGTTGATGATTTTTGGCTTTGATGCTTTCGTGACGGTAAGCGCACAAACCTTTGTCAAATTATGTTCGCGAAGTTGGTGTTCCTTGTCCAACATCGTCATACCGACCAAGTATCCTCCTTCACCTATGGAACGGCTTTGAGCCACTTATTTATTGCCTTGGAGATTGATTGTTCTCAAGATGCTTTCGAGCCTCTTGGCAAACCTATTGATGAACGATCTCTTGTTTGATCAAAATTCCAATTCATTGATAACGAGTGGGTTCGTATCGAAGCACCTCCTCCACAAGTTCAACCTCCTCCGGGGGCTCATCCCTCTCCTATTGCCCAACCTTCTATGGATGCCCTCATGGCGTATCTGAATGAGCAATTCACATATCAGGGTACCAATATTGCTTCTTTAGATACCACCGTGAATTCGGGCTTTGCCACAATTGATACACGCTTCACTTCCTTGGAAGAAAGAATGGTTACCATCAAGAATGGAGTCACCTCCATTGAGCAACAACAAGCTTCCATGGACGTCTCCCTCACCGCCTTCCATGGTGCTTCTCGAGCTCCTCAAGCCAATAAAGATGAAGATGATGACAATGATGGGGACGAGTATTAGTTATTGTGCATCTCATTGCATATTCATATCATCTTAGGATTTTTATTTTATACACATTTGTAATTTGTTTCAAGAACCCTGTGCTTTTATTTTATGTTTTCATTAAGTTTTAAATTGGATTTCAATTATGCTATGGTTATTGCTTTGAACTCTCAATGATAATTATGTCGCTTTGATTATGATTTGAATTATGCTTCATTGTTATATTTCTTGTTTCTATCCTTTACTATCATTGACTTTGATCTAACAAAAAGGGGGAGAAGTAAAGAGCTTAATTTTTTCTTCAAACTTTTTTGAAAACCTATCTTAAAGTAAGGGGAGCAATTTTCAAAGTTTTCAAAATACTTAAAAATTTACTTTGGTTTTGTTATATCAAAAAGGGGGAGATTGTAAAACTCATAGTTGAGTTTGATATAACAAATTGTTTAAGGACCAAATTGCAAAAGTAAATAAATTTTTAAGTATTCAAAAGTCTCACAAAAATGAAGGCATTTGAACCAAAATTGTTTTCTATGTCAAAAACCTTAAACCTAATAAAATTTTCTAAGTGTTTCATAGCCAAATTAGGCATTTACGCCAACGCGTATCGATACACTTAAAACGTACCGATAGGGTTTTTCAACATTGGAATTTTAATTGACAAAAGTGTACCAATACGGTATCCCCGTATCGATACAGCTTTTGATTTGGGATTTTAAATAGGCTTTAGTGTACCGATATACAGTTGTCCCTGTATCGATATGGTCTTTCATTTGGGCTTAAGATTTTACTTTAGAGTACCGATACGGCTCACACCGTATCGATACAGTTTGGCCAGATTTGCAAATCTTGGCACTTAATGTTATAGCCGTTACTTGTCAGTTATTGGAATCAGTATTTTCAAATGACCGTTGAACTGTAGCGATACGCCCTAGAAGCGTATCGATACCTTTTTTTGCAAAACTTTCACCCCTGATTCTAGTGAGCAGATCTCGTACCGATACGGCCCTCCCGTATCGATACGCCCCTTGTTTTACACAGAGACCGTACTGATACGCCTTCCCGTGTATCGATACGCCCCTGTATTTTGTACACAATGACTCTTTCTATTTTGAGACATGTATCGATACGTTCGTGTACCGATACGGTAGATTGTAGAAGTGTATTAATGGTGGGAAAAGGAGAGCCCAACGGCTCTATTAATGACTCCAACTACCCAACGGATAGAAATTAATGAAAAGGGTATAAAAGCAAGCCTCAAAAGCAGCAGTAACAATTATTGAAATATTTCACAATCCGAGCACAAATCCAATCTCTTTGAGTTCTTAGAGTCAAATCTTGTAACCCCCACTTGTGTAATTTTATTGTATCCATTTATTTCAAGTTTGGGGAGTGTTTGTTTGTAATTGGGGAACAAATCAACCTATTGAGAGGTATTTTTTAGTTTGCCAAATCTTCTCTCTAAGAGAGAGTCTTGGTTAAGCTTTGGGTAGAAAGCTTAATCGAATTGTAAGGTTTCCTACTAATCTGAGAAAAGAGAAAGAATTTCTAGTGGAAATTGGTTCAAAAACCTAAGTGGGAGCTAAGGTAGTGAATGTAGAGCTTGTTTGAAGCTTGAACCACTATAAATCATGTGTTCTTCTTTTTTATCATTTCAATTTACTCCCTCCAATTTTTAAAAGCCAATTCACCCTCTCTTGGCCATCTATCCATCGTTTGATCCACACAACACAACGCTTATGCAGCGACATCCCAATGCGGCGACAGTCCTGATTGCAATTCTGGAAGAACTCATACAACGACATTGGTAGCAAAAATGTGATTAATTCAAGAATAATTCAAGAAAAAGCTACTAAGTTAAGAAAATGCAAATACAAAGATAAAAAATACTAAAATTCATGCAAAAGATAACATGATGGGGACAAATTAATCAATAAATAAGGTGAAAACACATGTCGTTTAAAGTAGCATCAATTTCACAACCATCAGACTAAGGGTAAAGTGGCTAAGCAACACCACCATAGACGGACGTCATTCCTCCTCCACACACTTCAACAAAAAGCTGACGATGGCCCACCATGCCACACCGATCAACTATCCAGGAGAAACATTGTATTCTCCTAACACCTTGCAAATAAAGGGATGAAGAGGCAAATGGGACCCGATCTCAAATAATAAGAGAGGCAACTAAAACCATACTGGCGAGCCGCCAGTCCCATCACCATGGTCGCTCAGATTAAATCTTCCCTTTGGAATGCTAAAGGAAAACTCAAAATTGGACCAACGCAGGTTGCATCACTCCAGCAATCTTTCTGCCTTGTTCTTCCCCATTCTCGATTCCATTTCCACTTCGACGACATCTACTATAACACCCCATTCCTGGCCTGGCAGAAAACCGGGTCGAAAAGTGTTATCGGAAACTTATTCAGAGATCGGGAGCTTAATCGGAGTTTAGAATCTTATTTGGAATGTCTTATTAATCTCTTTTAAAACTTATCAAACTAACTTATTAATAGCTTACTCAATTTAGGGTTAATTTTAAACTTTTTCGAATTTAGGGACTAAATTGCAAACTTTACAAATTAAGGGTCTTTATCAGAATTTTTTTAAATGGAGTAAGAATAGAAGAAAAAAACTTTAACTTCTCCAAACACTCCAATGAACGTGCCTATCTCCCCAAATGGTCTACAAACTCTTTATGGAAGAACCATATCATATTATACCAAATTGAGCATTGAAATTAAACAATTTATCAAGCGTTTATTGGAAATGGGAGAGGGTCCGAAGGTGAAGATGGTTATTGAAATCAACTCTCCACTTTTGATGTTGATGAAGATGTTTGAAGGGAAGATACATATGCCTCCTTCATGTATTTCACCATCGTTAAATTTCAAAGGACAAAATATGAAAAATAAGTTGTTTGATGGTACTCCTCCATCATCTAAGAAGAAAGTTTCATTTTCTAATTATTTCTTCAATTAAGAAAAAAAAAACAAAAGGCAAATTACAACTATTTATATCAAACCATAGGAAAATCAGATTTCATTAATTTTATTCGATTGAAAAACATACTTCAAACAATATTTACATGCAAACTTACTTCTGATTCAGTAGAAAATAACCTTCTTTTAGGGGTTCTCTATCCTCATCTGTGATGGACGGCAACACTAGGGACGACATACTTCAAAGGTGGTTCGATTTGACGGTAGATCTACGAGATTGAGAAATTTAATTTCGAACTCTTTTTTCGAGCTACACCTATTTGATACGATTTTGAGAAAACTAACGACATATTTGAGTTTAGGGATGAGAAAGGAAGATGAAAAATGTTTCTTTTAAATTTTCCGCTATCGCTAGAGTTAAATCGATGGCGGTGGGCGATGGACGAGAAATAAAAAGAATGGGAGAGCCTTTTTGTTTTAAAGTGATTAAAATAATTGAAAAGAGGGCCAATGACCCTTTAAATTAAAAGAACAAAATGACAGTGTTGTGGGTGGGAACCCGCACATCATTTTCTATGTTAATTATTTTTTAAGTCTAGCATTTTTACCTATTTTTCATTTAAGTATTAATTTCTCCATTTTAGGTTTAGATTTAATTCAATTTAACCATAATTTAGTTTGGTTTAGTTACAATTCGGCCATTAGATTTTGATTCCTTTTAATTTAACCTTTAGGAATTAGGTTGCTATAATTTTTATGATCTATTCGTTTTATCCTTTAATTTGCAATTAAACTATTACGTTGACTTATTAATTTTTAATTATATCAATTATGTAATTAAATCCTTCACTAAAACACATTAACAAAAAATTACAAGAGAGTGACATGTAAACTAGAACATTAACCAACAAAACAAACAAAACATAGAAACACATCAGTGGTTTGTTGTCTTGAAACCAATAAAATCCATGTATATCAAGAATTACTATAAATTGAGAAGTAATAAATTTGAAAGTCATAATTTCTCCATCGATGCGAAATCTCGCTTGACATTCTAACATTTGTGTTATGCTGGTTTGAACCTCTTTTCACCTCATATCTTTAGGTCAAAATAATCTAAACATGCAAGTATGATATGTTAGAATTAAACCATAACTAAATATAAAATCTAAACTCAGGATCTATCATGTCAAATCATCAAGAACAATAAACCAAATAAACCGAATGCGGAAGCGTACCTGAATTAATCGATATATTGAAAACCTTGAATCTTGATGTTGAAATCCCAAATCTTTGGTATTGATCTTCCAAGAATATAGGTTTTCTCTTGACGTAAAACTCTCTGACGGGGAAGGAGAGAAAAACAAGTTAACCTATTTCTTGGGGACCACTACCTCTTTATATAGTTGATTATTAAATCAACTATTAAATATTTATCACTCTGCCCCTCATTGAATTATAAATATATCTTACGGTATCTACACTTTTATTTCCATGACATTTTAATACCCATGACACGCCTAACATAATTGGTCACTTAATTTTGTGTCATACTTTAAAATAGCAATATACATTATACATATGTGCCCACTATTACGGATTTTAATCCAACAATCTCCCACTTGGGCAACATATGTTTCCTGACAAATGTATAACCTTATGAGCTCAAAAATTTGCTATTATATAATAGGTATTCTGTAACAATCTCGTCCATCAACTATATCCATATAGGATCAAAGCAGCCTTTGTCATATCAATCATGACAAGACCCATCAATGGTCACGTATACAAATATAGTCAAATGACATAGATCAATCATGGATGCGTAGCATGGAAAATTACATGAAATGTGAACCAAACATGTCTATTTCAACTGGTCCTTCTAAACCTTAGTGAGATCAAACTTTCTCAATTCAGTGTGCATAAACCAAAAAGAACTTTATTTCTGCAGAAAATAATCTTAAAATAACTTTAAATCAAGTAACCGAAAATTGTGTCTAAACCAAATGAACATTTTTCAAAATTACAAACTCCCACTAAAACTGAATATCTTTATATAACATTACACCCACATGAGTAGTGTGCTCATGAAAGACCTAGGGTGATAGTTTCTTAATAAGCGCAAAAATATGGAGTTTGTACCAACATGCTCTATAGACACACAATCGCTCTGAATTTTCTTTAACAACTAGGAATTTAATATTTATGTGATTCAAATTTGAAGTGTTCCTATTGTTCATAGAATAAATGAATGCATATTTATTGTCACAAAATAACCGAAGTGGTCTTTCTATTCAATCTATAATTAGCAGCCCATGTGACAAAATTCTTTTGCATCAATATTCTAATAGAATCGAAGTATGTAAACTTGATGATCTCTAACTTACCAGAACTTCGATATGTGAGCATGTAATTTTTGTTCTCTAAAGATATTTCATAACCCTATTGGCTGCTATTCAATGGTTCAAACTAGAATTGCTTAAATATCTGTCTAACATTCTAACAATGTACGCAATATCCGAACGCATACATACTTGAGCATAAATTAAATTCTCAATAGATTATGCACTTGGAATCTTTTGTATTTTTTTTAAATTTCAAGGTTACTTTTAGGGCATTGAGTAAGACTAAATTTGTCTTATTTAGTAATATGAGTATCACTTGGTTTATTCCCACTTTGAATCAGTAGTATATAGAATTGTAGAACCAAATTTATCTCAAAACCAAATGAGATAAACAATATGAAATTTATAATTTCGTTAATAATGGAGTCCAACTTAAGCTTATAGATGAATTTCTTTAATTTACATATCATTGATTTTGTATCATTAGACACAAATCTATGATTGTACCATATAATTTGTTTCTTCAATGTCACCATTGAAAAACACAAGCGTAACATCCATCTTATGTAGCTCAAGATTAAAATAAGCAATAAGCGTCATGATTATCTTAAAAGATTCTTTCAATAAAACTTGAGAGAAAGTCTCCACAAAATCAATGTCTTCTTTTAGAGTATATCCTTTAGATACAAGACATGCCTTATACTTGTCCACATTATCATTTGCATCCCTTTTGGTTTTAAATATCCATTTACAACCAATTGGTTTGCACCTTCACATAATGAGACAAGTTCTGAAACTTTATTGTCTTGCATAAATTTAATCTTCTTGAATGACATCAATCCACTTTTGAGAGTCAGAACTTTTATGATTTGATAAAAAAATGATTGAATCATTTTCTATCATTCCATTATTATCCTTATTTTCTTGAATAAATACAAAGTAATAATCTAGAATAGTATTTCTCCTTCCTCTCGTGGATATATTTAATGACACTTATTTTTTTTAAAGTTGTTGAGTTTGTTCTTCTGAAACAATTACCTTATCTTGAATGGGAGTTGTTCAACATTGTTTTGCTGAGGTACTTGATTCACTTCTTGATTATGATAGGTGTAAAAACCTAAACATCATTAAAAGTGATAGTATGAATTAAATTATAATTCAACTTCCCCTCAATAGCAATGTATCTAACCTTATTTCTCCCTCCAAACTCAACATCCTAAAAATGTTAAACCTCTCTTTAAAATAATCCTTATTGTGGGATCATAAAATTTACAGCCCATGGATCACTCAAAATAACCGAAGTAGTTGCTCACTTTTGAAGTTTAATTTCTTCACATGTGTCCTAACTTATACAAAAGAATCAATACTTTGTAACTTATTGTTGTTTCTTTTGATTAGGACCTTTAGCAACTTTATTCTAATATATTTTTTTATTGCCCTTATTCTTAAAGACACTAACTAAATGAGCACTAACCGAATGAGTACTTTTACACTTATAATGCTTCAACTTTTCTTCCTCTTCAACACAATTAGAAATAAGCTCATTTAAAGACTATTTCTCCTTTTGACAGTTGTAACTAATTTTGAATTGGTTAAACTGTATAGGAAGCGATACCAAAATCATAAGAACAAACAATTGTTAGAAAGTTTGATCTTATGTGCCTTAAATTTTGAAGCAATATTAAACAATTTTCATAATGTACTTCATCACATTTCCTTGACCCTTATACTTCATAGACATCAAAGAAGGCATAAGTGATGTCATCTTAACCTTAATGTTTTGGGTAAACCATTTCTTAATTTCGTCAAGGAAACCCTTAATATGAGTAATCTCTTTAGATTTGTGCTCCTAAAGAATTCTAGAATGTTGTACTTTATGATCATTAAACTCATGCAATTTGAACGAACTCACCTCTCAAAATCCTTTTTATGGGTGCTTACCGCCATGAGAGGCGTGAGTTGTTCTTCCCTTAGTGCAAGGTCTATGTTCATACAACCAAATACTTTATGTAAGTGTCTTTTCTATTCCTTGAAATTAATTTCACTAAACACAAGTGTAGAATGTATTTAATAGATATTGTGTCAAAGAAAGATAAATTACCTAAATATAGAACAAAAATAACTAAATAAAATAAAAACAAGCTCACATAAATATTCATAAGTAAACAAATAAATTCAAAATAATGGCTAGTTCCCCTCAAGATACCAAGCACAACATTAATATCAAGTCTTTGGACAAGAATATTAATCAGTAAGCGGTACTCTTGTTGTAGCAATCAAACATTGACAATAAACTATGTCAAACAATAGATTAATCTTTGGACTAACGTATTGCTTACATAAAATACCTTATAATTGTCACACATTTATCGCGCCACGATTGTCGTTGTAATTCTGCCAAATATTAACTTTCCTTTGGGCCAATTAATAAACGCATGAATTACAAAAACCCATAATTATCTTAATATTTTAAATAAACTAATCTACACAAAAGTGGTCACTTTGGTGACATTATGTTTCAATTAATCCATTAAAATATTAGACATCCGAAGCCAAAATATGAATTTAATTGTTTTAAAATATTTATCTTAATTTTATCTTTCAATCAAATTAAAAGATAACCAAAATAATAATAAATTTGAATAAAGATAAACCTCATATCAAGATACCGGACACTCCATTAATATTTTATCTTTGGACAAAACATTAACTTGCAAGTGATATCTTGGTACAGTAATCAAACATTGATAATAAGAACATGTCAAACAGAAATCTTCCTTTGGGCCGATTTATTGCTCACATATAAAACTGAATAATTATCACATGTTTATTACCATAATTGCACATGTAATAACGTTAATTATTAACCTTCCTTTGGGCCGATTAATATTAACATAATTCGACTTACATGCACAAAACCTTTTATATTTTAAAATAAATAATTTCCACAAGAGTGGTCACTTTGGTGACTTAATGTTTCAATTAATTTATCTTAAAATATATAACATAAAGTACCGATATCCAAATTTAAAATTATGTAATAAATAAAACTGAAATTTACGATAACACTTTAGTTTCCAAAATAACCCAACATAAGATTGTCTGAATAGGGCTATCATAAATCGAAAAACCAAAATCTTTGACTGTTACTCAAAAAATTCCTTAAACATGCATTTACCAGAATTAAAGTCGGATTCAAAATAATCAATCTTTAACTAAAAGTCAAAAAACAGAAATATTATATAAATGAATAATTCATATATTGATCGCATGAAACTTTAATGTGCATAATAATCTAGCGGTCAAAAGAAATGAATTATTGATTAAACTGAATCGAATATGAATTCCATAAGATTAATGACATGCTTTCCATAACCAAAACCAAATGTATATTCCGTAGATAACATTAATGGCATAATTAAGTATAATGTGAAATAAATTTAAGCCAAAGGTTCTGTTCAAAACTAAAGAAGATTTAACAAATTCAACCGTAATTTATTAGACTAATCCGAATATAAAGCATTGAGAGCTAACCTGATCATAAAGTTTATAAGTCAGTATATTTACCACAACAAAACCCAAGTCAGGCTATATTTTTTTCTTTCTTTCTTAATTACTAACGATCAAAAATATTTTTTTTTGATCAAACCGAATTAAATATATATTCTAAATAAAATATATATTTCATACTTGAATTTACCGTATGCAATTACTAAAGAAGCAAGAGCAATAAAAATAAGGGCAACTCATAATCTGTAAATTTTAATAAGACTAAAACATAATCTCTGAAAAAAAATCAATTAATTTCCGAATATCATATCCTTATGAATTCATGAGAAATCAATTTTCGTATGTAATTCATAAAACCAAAACTAAAAACTGAATCATGTATTAAATTTTCAATATAAACCCTATTGAATTGTTTACTTCCAAGAACCCTTGAATGAGTAGCAAATAGAAAAAGTTATTAACTAATTAAAATTGGCAATCAAAAGCAGTTTACAACATTTGAATTATTGCAATCCAGTCGCAAACTCATTCAACAAAGATCTGGAAATTAATCACACACAAATATATATATATATACTAAAAACATGTATGCGATTAGTACCAGAACCAAAACCCTAAAACTGAATCTGAATCCATAAACCTTTAATAACGAATTAATAAAAAAAATCAATATATTTTCAATGATTCAACATGACGAGTCTCTGATGCCACTTGTTAGAATTAAACCATAACTAAATATAAAATCTAAACTCAGGATCTATCATGTCAAATCATCAAGAACAATAAACCAAATAAACCGAATGCGGAAGCGTACCTGAATTAATCGATATATTGAAAACCTTGAATCTTGATGTTGAAATCCCAAATCTTTGGTATTGATCTTCCAAGAATATAGGTTTTCTCTTGACGTAAAACTCTCTGACGGGGAAGGAGAGAAAAACAAGTTAACCTATTTCTTGGGGACCACTACCTCTTTATATAGTTGATTATTAAATCAACTATTAAATATTTATCACTCTGCCCCTCATTGAATTATAAATATATCTTACGGTATCTACACTTTTATTTCCATGACATTTTAATACCCATGACACGCCTAACATAATTGGTCACTTAATTTTGTGTCATACTTTAAAATAGCAATATACATTATACATATGTGCCCACTATTACGGATTTTAATCCAACATGATAAAGTGTAAATATCACATATATTATTAATAAGAGTAGTGAGAAAAATGCACAAAATTATGTCTACTTACTTGACCTCGCTTGTGTTGTTTTCGCATTCTATAGAAATAATACATGTAAAAAGTGAAGTCAATATTGTCGATTGTGCTAGCGCTTGACAAAATGGTAGAAAATATAATAGAAATATGTAAGAAAAATGCCAAGTATGAGTCCTTTGCGTGCAAGTATACACGGTCAACAAGTAATACAATAGTAAGATGAGTATCGAATCCACAAGGATTGACCAGGAATTTGACTGCTTTAATTATTACTTGTCAGGGAAAAAATATTGGATTGATTTTGAAGAGGTTTCAGAAAGTGATTTAGGGGCTGTTTGTTTCACTAAAATCTGTTTTCAGAAAATGAATTCTGGAAAATAAACTACATTTTCTAGAAAACAAACTACATAAAGTATTTTTTGGTGTTTGGATGATGTTGTGTAATTCATTTTTCGCTGTTTGATAGAGTTTTCTGATAATTTCATGAACAGTCCACAAACAAGCATCGATAATGCTAAAAACAAGTTTTAATCAAAACATGGTTTAGGGTTTATGTTAGTGTTTAGGGTTTAGGATTTAGGGTACCTTTTAAGGTTTATGGTTTAGTGTTTAGGTTAGCATTTAGGGTTTAGGGTTTGTGTTTAGGGTTTAATATTTAGGGTTTTAGGTTAGTGTTTAAGGTTCATGGTTTATGGTTTATGGTAGCATTTAGTGTTTAGGGTTTAAGTTGGCATTTAAGGTTTAGGGTTTATATTACTAGTTAGGGTTTAGGGTTTAGGAATTATGGTAGCATTTAGGATTTAGTATTTAGGGTAGGATTTAGGGTTTAGGGTTAGTGTTCAGGGTTTAACATTTAGGTTAGTTTTTAGTGTTTAAGGTTTAGGGTTTATGTTAGAATTTAGGGTTTAGGGGTTAGTGCTTATGGTTTAGGGTTTAAGATTTGTTAGTGTTTAGGGTTTAATATTTAGGGTTTATGGTTTATGGTTTAGGTTAGGGTTTATGGTTTATATTAGTGTTTAGGGTTTATGGGTTAGTAATTAGTTTTTAAGGTTTAGGGTTTATGTTAATGGTTATGGTTTATAGTTTAGGATTTATGGTAGCATTTAGGGTTTAGGATTTATGGTAGCATTTAAGGTTTAGGATTTAGTGTTTAAGGTTTAAGGTTAGTGTTTAGGGTTTAACATTAGGGTTTAAGGTTTATGTTAATATTTAGGGTTAAGTTTTAGTGTTTAGATTACTGTTTAGCATTTAAGGTTTAGGGTTGAAGAGAATATAGTTTGTTTTTAAAAAAAATGGTAAAACAAACTACAAAATAATGTAAAGAAAAAATAGTCAACTGTAATTCAAACTCCTTTGACCATGTGAAACTACATGAACCAAACACCGTAAATTACGGAAATTGAATTCTGGAATTCAAACTACATGAAACAAACACACGCTTAAAGAAATGGAAAGAAAGTAAAACATCATTGGCAAGAGGAGTTTTCAAATGATTAATGAGTATGCATCTGTTTTAGTCCATGCACATTGCTTATTCATCTTTCACATGCATTTCTATTCGATTAAGATCAAAATTTTGGACTCCTTTGAGCCCAAAATGTCATTTCTGGCAAAGGCGTATCAATACGGGTCATAGCGTATTGATACAAGTTCATGAGTGCACTTCGATACAGTCAAAATTGTATCAATACGGTCACGCGTAGCAGTACGGCTTGAAAAGTGTATCGATACGGTGGATTGATATGGCCACGTGGCATATCGATATGGATAGCCGCGAGACATTAAAGAGTGTTAAAAAAGGGTTTTCTACTTTAATTAAAATTCAACCACTTTTTTCCCAAAACCCGAGTTCAAATTTTTCCTATAAAAACCTATCAAAACCCTTTGATTACTCGCATCAAACTTAAAATCTCTTGAGCGTTTTTGATTTTTACATCAAGGCTAAGGCCTTATCATCAATTTTGGTGCATCCTCATCTTTCATTCATCCATATTCCATACTCAAGGTATAAATTCTTTTTCTTTCTCTTTTTCATTTTTGTTTTAATTTCTATACTGTTTTTAAATATTTTTTGTGTTTTTAGTTTATACACAACATGGGTTTCAAAGTTTTTATAAAAAAAAATTCAAAACTGAATTTTTTTTGTTCGAATATAAAATTATATCGTATATTTTTCTAAACTATTTTTCAAAATTCTTTTTCCTAAAAATCTTTTTATACTTGTATATGATTTTTAAACTATAAAATATAGTATTTTTAATACCTTGGTTATTGGATTATTCATTGGATCAAATGTGATGTTTATGCATACATGTTGTTTTTGCCTTATCTTTGATTTCAGGTTTTACTATGGCACCTAGAAAAAGACCAAGAACTAGTGAAACTGGTCAATCCTCCAACACAAACCATGAGGGTATTACTAAACCCAATCTTTCGTACATTTTTCAAAAGAGTTTTCTAACTCCCTCGGATATGGCTCACTTTAAACAATATCAATCTTTCAATATACGTTGTGAGCGTGCTGTTTCAATTCCTTTTTTGAGTATACATGGGTTTTTATACCGTAACCTTGTTTTAATCTTTTTCGCCAAAGCCTGGTGTATCCCCAACTCTGAAAAAATCGAGGTTATTGCCATTGAGTCTTATCTCATGGGGAAGAAATTTAGGATTGATCAAACGGTTTTATATAATGTTTTTGGGTTTGAGAATAAGGGAATTGATGATGAACACTGATTGGGTCATACTCAACTTGGCACCGTAACCGTCCTTGACACCCACGATCGCATCCTCCATCTCATCATCTCTTGGTGGATTCGTCCATCCGGTGGGAAATTCTCAACTATCTAGCAAGTTGATGATTTTTGGCTTCGATGCTTTCGTTAGGGTAAGCGCCCAAACCTTTGTCAAATTATGTTCGCGAAGTTGGTGTTCCTTGTCCAACATCGTCATACCGACCAAGTATCCTCTTTCACCTATGGCACGGCTTTGAGCCACTTATTTATTGCCTTGGAGATTGATTGTTCTCAAGATGCTTTCGAGCCTCTTGGAAAACCAATTGATCAACGATATCTTGTTTGATAAAAATTCCAATTCATTGATAACGAGTGGGTTCGTATCGAAGCACCTCCTCCACAAGTTCAACCTCCTCCGAGGGCTCCTCCCTCTCCTATTGCCCAACCTTCTATGTATGCCCCCATGGCGTATCTAAATGAGCAATTCACATATATGGGTACCAATATTGCTTCTTAAGATACCACCATGAATTCGGGCTTTACCGCAATTGATACACTCTTCACTTCCTTGGAAGAAATAATGGTTACCATCGAGAACTGATTCACCTCCATTGAGCAACAACAAGCTTCCATGGACGTCTCTCTCATCGCCTTCAATAGTGCTTGGCTTCAATCTCGAGCTCCTTATGCCAATGAAGATGTAGATGATGAAGAGAATGAAGATGATGACAACGATAAGGATGAGTCTTAGTTTTTGTGTATCTCATTGCATATTCATATCATCTTAGGATTTTTATTTTATGCACCTTTGTTATTTGTTTCAAGAACCCTATGCTTTTGTTTTATGTTTTCTTTAAGTTTTAAGTTGGATTTGAATTATGCTTTGAACTCTCAATGATAATTATGTTGCTTTGATTATGCTTTGAATTATGCTTCATTGTTATATTTCTTGTCTCTATCCTTTACTATCATTGATTTTGTTCAAACAAAAAGGGGGAGAAGTAAAGAGCTTAAACTTTTCTTCGAACTTTTTTGAAAACCTATCTTAATGTAAGGGAGAACAATTTTCAAAGTTTTCAAAATACTTAAAAATTTACTTTGGTTTTGTTATATCAAAAAAGGGGAGATTGTAAAACCCATATTTAATTTTGATATAACAAAATGTTTAAGGACCAAATTGCAAAAGTAAATAAATTTTTGAGTTTTCAAAAGTCTCACAAAAATGACAAGCATTTGAACCAAAATTGTTTTCTATGTCAAAAACCTTAAATCCAATAAAATTTTCTAAGTGTTTCAAAGCCAAATTAGGCATTTACGCCTAGGCGTATCAATACGCCTAAAACGTACCGATAGGGTTTTTCAACACTGGAATTTTAATTAACAAAAGTGTACCGATATGGTTATCCCCGTATCGATATGTCTTTCGATCTGGGCTTATCAATGGGCTTTAGTGTACCGATACAGTTGTCCCCGTCTCGATACGGTTTTTCAATTGGGTTTAAGATTTTACTTTAGAGTACCGATACGGCTCACACCGTATTGATACGGTTTGGTCAGATTTATTAATCTTGGCACTTAATGTTGTAGCTGTTTCTTGTCAGTTATTGGAATCATTATTTTCAAATGACCTTTGAACCGTATCGATAAGCCCTAGAGCGTATCGATACCTTTTTTTGCAAAACTTTCACCCCTGATTCTAGTGAGAAAATCTCGTACCGATACGGCCTTCCCGTATCGATATGCCCCTTGTTTTACACTGAGACCGTACTGATACACCTTCTCGTTTATCGATACGCCCCTGTATTTTGTACACAATGACTCTTTCTATTTTGAGACATGTAGCGATACGACTGTTCGTGTACCGATACGGTAGGTTGTAGAAGTGTATTAATGGTGGGAAAAGAAGAGCCCAACGACTCTATTAATGATGCCAACTACCCAACAGATAGAAATTAATGAAAGCGGTATAAAAGCAAGTCTCAAAAGCAGCAGCAACAATTATTGAAAGATTTCACAACATCCGAGCACAAATCCAATCCCTTTGAGTTCTTAAAGTCAAATCTTGTAACCCCCACTTGTGTAATTTTATTGTATCCATTTATTTCATGTTTAGGGAGTGTTTGTTTTTAATTGGGTAACAAATCAACCTATTGAGAGGTATTTTTCAGTTTGCCAAATCTTCTTTGTAAGAGAGAGTCTTGGTTAAGCTTTGGGTAGAAAGCTTAATCGAATTGTAAGGTTTCCTACTAATCCGAGAAAAGGGAAAGAATTTCTAGTGGAAATTGGTTCAAAAACCTAAGTGGGAGCTAAGGTAGTGGATGTAGAGCTTGTTCAAAGCTTGAACAACTATAAATCGCGTGTTCTTCATTTTTATCATTTCAATTTCCTCCGTCTAACTTTTAAAAGCCAATTCAACCCCTCTTGGCCATCTATCCATCGATTGATCCACACAATAAAACACTAATGTAGCGACATCCCAATGTGGCGATAGTCCTTATTGCAATTCTGGAAGAACTCATGCAACGACATTAGTAGCAAAAATATGATAAAATCAAGAATAATTCAAGAAAAGGCTATTATGTTAAGAAAATGCAAATACAAAGATAAAAATACTAAAATGCATGCAAAAGATAACATGAAGGGTAAAGTAGCATCAATTTCACAACCATCAGACTAAGGGTAAAGAGGCTAAGCAACACCACCATAGATGGCCGCCATTCCTCCTCCGCAAACTTCAATATAAAGCTAATGATGCCCCACCACACCGGTCAACTATCCAGGAGAAATAGTGTACTCTCTTAACACCTTGCAGATAAAGAGGCAAATGGGACCCGATCTCAAATAATAAGAGAGGCAAATAAAACCACACTGCCGAGCCGCCCGTTCCATCACCATGGTCGCTCAGATTAAATCTTCCCTTTGGAATGCTAAAGGAAAACTCAAAATTGGACCAATGCAGGCCACATCACTCCAGCAACCTTTTTGCCTTGTTCCTCCCCATTCTCGGTTCCATTTCCACTTCAACATCTACTGTAACACCCCCTTCTCGGCCTGGTAAAGAATCGGGTCGGCAAATGTTACCAGAAACTTATTTGTAATGTCTTATTAATATCTTTTACAACTTATCGAACTAACTTATTAATAGCTTACTCAATTTGGGGTTAATTTCAAACTTTTTTCAAATTTAGGGACTAAATTACAAACTTTACAAATTAAGGGTCTTTATCAGAATTTCTTTTTGCTAACCTTCAATTGAACTTGTCATTTATTATTTTGAAAAAAAAAATATTAAAGGAGGTCATTCACCTATCCAATTGGACCATTTAAAGTTTAGTGACCAATATGTAAACTATTTAAAACTATGGTTTAAGTCTTTTAATAGAATTAACTAACACCGTAATGATACACTTAAGACCGTATTGGTACGCTAAGACAAATTTCTCAATTCCAGATTCAAGGTTATCAAGCCCGTATCGATACATCTAAGCATGTATCAGTAGCATTGACTAAGGTTGACCTATTTCGGGGTCGTATCGATACAATTTATTTCCCATACCTTATTGCCCAAGTCTGTATCGATACACCACTTTGTGTATCGATAAGCTCTATTTTACCAAGTCCATATATGCAAGGTTGTATCGATACAGCTTGACTTGTATCGATACGTCTGTCATGTAATGACAGATTTTATCTGGTTTTTATTTGAATTAACAGGTCAAACGATGTCCAAACTTTACCAAATTTTATCAGCGGTATTTAATCACTAAAACCTACTAGTATGTGAATTTTTAGGTTCATTTGAATTTGTTTACTATGTTTTTACCTTTTTGCGCCTTTAAGCCCAATTTAACTAGTTTCTTTAATTTACAACCACACCAAATTCCATTTTAAGTACTTAAACACTTTAGGGCCATTACATACATATAAAAATAGACCAATGTAACACGTCTAAGCCATATGCCACATTACTAGGAATTCGAAACAAAACGTAAGCATACATGTAATCATTGGGAGTGACTTGCAACTTCAACAACACGATCAAGGCTCGGATTGCTTCAAGGTCCTAAAATGCATGAGACACACACATGTTAGGCTTACATAGCCTAGTGAGGTAGTTATAACAATGCAACCAAGTCTGGTAATGGCATGTATAACATGTGAGCATGCTTTAATGAAATAAACATAATATTAGCATATACATTTCATGTTTAATATCAACATATGGTAATTCCATATATATCAAATGCAAAATACATATTCTTCATTTTTCCCTTGGACATAGTAACCAATGGATACGCGGATTCCCCTGTATGCCACACATATCGAAAATAGGTCTTAACCTTGAACCGTAGCCCCAAAGTCCCTTACACAATCCAACCTTTTCTCCCCATATATAGGCCGTAGCCCCGGACTTTAGTCCAATCCCTTACTTAGTGAACTCAAAAAATCCCTATGGCATGCCAATTGTATCCAATGTCCACAAGTTTCCAAGGTTACACATATCATTATAGAACTCACCTTTGTGCCCTTAGGTCATATCAGATTGCAAATTGAGCCTTGGCTCCAAATATCACATCATAACATGTTAATATCAAATTCCATACATATCGTATTCAAGTATCATATATAAGTTCACATATAACATATTCAAATATGAAAGACTTACCACACTTACCATAGAATCCACATACATTTGCTCTACTTGAGCTCTTACCAAGATGCAAGTTCTAAGCACAAAACAAATTCAATCGGGATGGCACCTAGCCAATCCTCATGGCATAACTACACTCACCTAGTACTCGGAGACTTCAAGGTTCACGGATAGTGATCCTCTTGCCGTTGGAAGAGTTCGAAATAGATGATGGTGAAGATGACTTACCTTCCGCCACTTGAGTTGGTTCAAAATTAGGGAATTCCATTAGAATCAAAACTAATGATTCATAAACATTTTTCAAGCATACCAAATCTCGAAGACAACATCGAAACTAAGAAATTGGCTTTCTAACATATGTTCTCAACTTCAACCCTCAAGACCTAAATCTTGAAATTAAACTCTAAGGATTGATGAAATCATCATATTGATATAGGGGTTTTACTTACCTAATTGCAAGCTTTCAATTGGTGTATCAAAATCAAACAAAGGCTAAGGATTGGATTAAGGTGCTTGCTTGAGCTTGTGAAGGAAGATGACAATGGAGGTGTGTGTTTACTTTTAAGGCAAATGGTGGGTTTAGTCTCGATAATAGGTAAAACAAGGGAAGAAAGCTTTTCCTATCTATTATAAAATAATCCTTAATCTCTAATTATTTCTTACCTCCCAAAGGAACCAATCAAAAGCTTTCCCTTATGCAAAGGAAAGCTTAAACAATTGTTTCCATCCCATCATATCTTTTTACAATTCTTTTGGCAATTGACAATTAATCATCACCTTTTCTGAGCTATCCCATATGAAAGGGTGGCAAGCAAGTAGGTGAGTCATCCCCTACTTCAAATCTTTTCAATTTGGTCACTAAATTGATTTGGATAGGGACTCGTATCAATACACCTTATGGTCGTACCGATACAGGTCCTACCGTATCGATACGCCTTGCCCAGATTTAGCATTTCCAGTATTTTCAATAAAACCCTTAACTTCCATTCTTTACAAAAAGGTCCAACAGCTTCAATTAAGCCCAAAATAACTTCTATTACATCAAAATTGGTTACAAGGATCAAACAATTACATCATTCAAGTATAATCGGTACAAATTTTTGATCATCGAAACCTAATTTCGACTAGGCCAGTTTTCCCCAAGGTGGATGTGAACTGGGAGTTCTTCCAGATAGCTTTCAAGAGGAAGTATCTTGGTCTGTAGTATCTAGATGCGAAGAAGCGTGAGTTTATGTCATTGGTGCAAGTTGGCATGACGTTGTTTGAGTACGAGGAGAAATTTGTTCGGTTGAGCCAATATACCCCCGAGCTGGTTTCGAATGATAGACAGAGGAGTGACAGGTTCCGTTATGGGCTTGTTAAGGATATCAAGACATACTTGTCAGCCACAAAATATACAGATTTTAATGTGTTGGTCAACAAGGCTAAGGATATTGAGCAATCCTTGTGTGGTTCTGCACAAGTGGTGAATACAGGTTCAAGAATGAGAATCGTGGATTCTATTTTTTGGAAAGAAAAACAAGAGGTCGTGTGATAAGAGATACAAGCTGAATCATAAGCATGGTGGTTGTGGCCATAATTAGGGAGTGCAGATTACTACTGATTGTGAGCATTGTGGTAGACATCATACGGGTGTATGTTGGGGATCTTCTAGATCTTGTTAGAAGTGTGGATCACTTGATCATCTAAAATGTGATTGTCCTCGTATTGCAAGAGAGACACCGATTCAAGTTGTGCATCTGCTAGAGGCTGAGGACGTGGTATGGGTAATTTTTAGAGGCACAATGATGATTAGAGGACTGTGGCCCATACAGTTGTTGTATGACCGAAGAACAGAGAGCGGGAACGAATCTATGCTCATTGTGAGGGCCATAATAACACTG
Organism: Hibiscus mutabilis; assembly: GCA_019671005.1. Classification (NCBI taxonomy): domain Eukaryota; kingdom Viridiplantae; phylum Streptophyta; class Magnoliopsida; order Malvales; family Malvaceae; genus Hibiscus; species Hibiscus mutabilis. The sequence continues at coordinate 29,152,878 of CM033714.1, forward strand.
ATGTAATCGCAGTTACCTTTATCTTACAATCTTTGTCATTGTTTTCTTTAATTGATTCGGGTCTACTCGTTCATATATCTTGAAAGAGCATACACATTTGTTGAATGTTCCTGTTGAGATTTTGAATGTAGGTATATTCGTAACTAGTTATTTTGGTGAGACAGTTACGGTTAGAAGGTTGTATAGGAGATGTCCTTTGGAAGTTCAAGGTTATGAGTTTGCCACAGATTTGATGGAGTTGCCATTTCATGGCTTTGATGTTATCTTGGGTATGGATTGGTTAAGTGAGCATAAAGCGGTTGTGGATTGTGAATCCAAAAGGATTTGTTTGAGGCTTGCTGACTATTATGAAGTTGTAGTGGTTGGCGAGAATGTTAAATTTTTGTCTGATGTTGTTTCGGCAACGCAAGCTGATAAGTTGATGCAAGGAGGTTGTCAAGCTTATCTAGCAATTATGATGAATCTTGAGGTAAAAGGAGTTCGAGTACAAGACATTTAGACGGTGTATGATTTTTTGAAGGTGTTTCCTGAAGAGTTACCAGGTTTGCCGCCAAATAGAGAAGTGGAGTTTGGCATAGAGATGTATGTAAGTACAACTCCAGTGTCCATTGCTCCGTATCGAATGGCACCAAAGGAGTTGAAGGAATTAAAGACTCAATTCCATGAGTTTTTGGATCAAGGGTTTATCCGACCTAGTATTTCTCTGTGGGGTGCACCGGTTCTTTTTGTGAAAAAAAAAGATAGGACAATGCGTATGTGCATTGATTATCGGTAATTGAATAAGTTGACGATTAAAAATAAGTATCTCTTGTCGCGAATTGATGATTTGTTTGATCAATTTCGTGGGGGCAGTTGTGTTTTCCAAGATTGATTTAAGGTCAGGGTATTATCAATTAAAAATTAAGGATGTGGATGTGTCGGAGACAGCTTTTCGTACGAGATATGGGCATTATGAGTTTTTGTTTATATCGTTTGGTTTGACAAATGCTCTAGCTGCTTTCATGGATATGATGAATAGGGTATTCCATGAATATCTTGATCGTTTTGTGGTAGTGTTTATCGATGATATGCTTGTATACTCGCGTACCGAGAAAGATCATGATCGACATTTACAGATTGTTTTTCAAGCTTTGAAGGAAAATCAGTTGTATGCTAAGCTAAGTAAGTGTGAATTTTGGGTTAAGAAAGTGATATTTCTTGGTCATATGGTTTCGGCTGAGGGTATTCATGTTGATCCGCAAAAGATAGAGGTTATTCTCAATTGGAAACAACTTAAGTCGATGTCTGAGGTTCGTAGTTTCCTTGGGTTGGTTGGTTACTATCGTCGTTTTATGGATAGGTTCTCTAGATTGCCGATCTGTTGATGAAGTTGTTGCAAAAGAATGTTCTGTATGTGTGGACGGAGAGTCAGTAACGTAGTTTTGAGAAGTTGAATGAGGTTTTGACACATGATCATGTCCTAATTCAACCTAAGTCTGGTAAGGAGTTTGTAGTCTATAGCGATGTGCCCTATGTTGGTTTGGGTTGTGTGTTGATGCAAGACGGTAAGGTTGTGGCTTATGCATCAAGGAAATTGAAGGTTCATGAGTGAAATTACCCAACTCATGATTTGGAGCTTGCGGCGATCGTGTTTGCTTTGAAAATTTGAAGACATTATCTTTATGGTGAAAAGTGTATTGTTTACACTGATCACAAGAGTTTGAAGTATTTGATGTCTCAAAAAGAGTTGAATCTTAGGCAACAAATATGGATTGATTTGCTTAAGGATTATGATTTGACGTTGGAGTATCATCCGGGTAAGGCTAACGTGGTAGCAGACATGTTGAATCGTAAGGTTGCTGTTGAGCTTAGGGTGATGTTTGCAAAGCTAAGTGTGACACAAGAAGGTGGGTTGTTGGCTGTGTTGCAAGTTAAGTCTACGTTGTCTCAAAAGATTAAAGCGGGGCAATTGTAAGACTATGCGTTGGTACCGCATGTTAAGGATATTTCGGATGGTAATCTGGCAGGTTTTCATTTTAATGATGGTGGTGTCTTGTGCTTTAAGAGTCGTATAGTGGTGCCCAATGATCTAGAGTTGAGGTGCACTATTTTGACTGAGGCTCATACTGGTTCTTTTGCTATACATCCGGGTAGTACGAAGATGAATCGTGATTTGAAGAATTTGTACTACTGGGTTGGTTTGAAGAATGATATGGCCCAATTTGTTTCTCGTTGCATGGTGTGTTAGCGGGTTAAAGTTGAACATTAGTTTCCTTCTGGGTTGTTGCAACCTGTTCAAATTTCGGAATAGAAGTGAGAAAGAATCACCATGGATTTTGTGACAGGTTTGCCTTTGACACCGTCCAAAAAGGATTCGATATGGGTGATTGTAGATCACTTTACGAAGTGTGTGCATTTCCTCATAGTGCATATGATGTATATGTTGGATAAGTTGGCTAATATGTATATTGGTGAGATAATGAAATTGCATGGAGTTCCTAAGTTAATTATATCGGATAGGGATCCACGCTTTACGTCAATGTTTTGGGAAAGTTTTTAGACGGCTTTGTGTACGAGGCTTAATCTCAATATGTCTTATCATCCTCAGACGAATGGACAATCTGAACGTGCTATTCAGATTTTGGAGGATATGTTGAGGTGTTGTGTAACTAAGTTTCAAGGGACATGGGTGAAGCAACTACCGTTGGTGGAGTTTGTTTACAATAATAGTTATCAGTCAAGTATCCAAATGGCTCCATATGAGGATCTCTATGGTCGTAGGTGTAGTACACCTCTTTATTGGGTGGAATCGGGTGAAAAACATGTGGCAAGACCTAATTTCTAAAAGATACAAGTGAGAAAGTGAAACTCATTTGTGAGAGGCTTAAGGCAGCTTCGAGTCGGCAAAAATCCTATGCGGATTTGAAGTGAAAAGAGATTGAATATGAAGTGGGTGATAAGGTGTTATTAAAGGTTTCACCTTGTAAGAAGGTGATGAGATTCGGACGTAAGGGTAAGTTGAGCCCTAGGTTCATTGGACCTTATGAGGTGATTGAGCGAGTTGGTTTGGTTGCGTATAGATTGAGGTTACCGGCTAAACTTGAGAAGTTACATGATGTTTTCCATGTGTCGATGCTTCAGAGATATAGATCGAATCCAGCGCATGTTGTGCCTGTTGAGGAGATTGAGTTGTGTCCGAATTTGTCTTATGATGAGGAGCCTGTGAAAGTGCTGGATTCGAGCACTAAGTTTCTGCGTGGAAAGACCATAGAGTTGGTCAAGATATTGTGGCAACATCGAGGAGTTGAAGCCATGTGTGAAACAAAAGAGGACATAATGAAACAATTCCCTCATCTCTTTCCTTTAGGTAAATTTCGGGGACAAAATTTCTTAAGAGGGGGAGTTGTAACATCCCAAAAATAGGATTGAACGATTAGGGGTTCGATCGAGTTCGGTTCGAACCAGATTGGTCGATTTGAGTAGTTTTAGGGGATTTAATATTTTACAAATATGAGTGGTCGAAATTAAAATAAGTAGAAGGTTTTAAAAAGGGTTATAAATGTTATCAAGTAATTTGGTAATTTAATTGAGAGTTTAATAAGTCGTATTAAGTGGAATTGTGTTTTAGTGACTAAATTGTAAAATGTGCAAAACTATGTTAGTGACTATTTTGTAAATGGGCCAATACTAAGAATCCTTAGAAAGCTATATTTTCCAAATGTTTTAATCGGAAAATATCTACCTTAATTGAGTAAGAATTGACGGTTAATTGTTTTCCTAAATTAGTTTACATTTGTTTGGATTTTCCCTCATTTTCTCTCCTTATTTTCCCTCACTTTCCATTTCAACTTCCAAACAAGATTCTCCAAAATTCTTTGATGATTTTCAATGGAGTACAATTGTTTCTTAGCAAAACCTTACAAGATTTTCTCAAGGATTTCATCTATTTCACAAATTAAGTTTCAAGAAAATCTTACGTCAATTTTGGTGGAAGCTTCTTCAAAGGGGACGATCAAGGCAAGTTTGCCTAGTTGCGTACGTTGCTTACCGGTGGCTCCATCCGCGTTGGCGAGCAAGGAGAGGTGTATCGGTGAGTGTTTATACGAGTTAAAGCTCTTTGAAGGTTTGATCGATGGATCATAGGGGTTTAGTTATAGCCTAACAAGCTTAACTAAGCTCAAGCGTAAGTTTTTATTATTTTGTTTGGCTATTGGCTTTGATATGAGCTTGTTGATTTCATGTTTTGGGGTTAAACATGGTTTGGTTTACTTGCTGTAAATGCATCATTTTGGATTAATATGCAATGTTTAAGCAAAGTAATGAATGCCTATGAGCTTTGAGATTCGTTCCTTGAGGAAATGTGTTGTTGCCTTTGCCAATATTGTTTTGCATATAAAACAGTTTTGAGAAATGGATTGGAAAACATTAAGTAAATGTATTTGAAAATGATATGTTGGCTATGTGACGTATTGAGAAAGTGTCGGATATAGTTGGCTAGCCATAGGATTAAATTGCACCATAATATATAAAATCGATCATGCCATAGTCCTTGAGGAAAAATGGTTTAACTAGGCTACTCAGACTATTGGGTTATCATTTGGGTATACGGTTTAACTAGGTAGCCCACTAGGATGGTATCTTGCGGTTTAACTAGGCAAGGTATGAGATTTGGTGGAGGTGAGCCTACCATGAGAAATCCGTGTATCTGGACATGTAAGGATAGATGTGAGTCTATCCGGGTCACTCTAAATGCCAATATATAAGAATATATGTGATTAAAGAGTTTATAAATGATTTGATGCATATGATTGTTATGCATAATTTGTTGTGGAAACAAATGAGTTAATGCTTAGGTGATAAAGTATGTTTTGAAAACAAGATGGTTTATAGTTTTTAAATGGTTTTAATCACATATGAAATGCTTGGGAAGTAAGCACGATTTGGTAAAAAAGGCTTAATGGTTTTAAAGTTGTTTCAATTGCATCAATATTGATTATGAGCATCCTCACTAAGCATTTGTGCTTACGCTCTCTCTTTTTTTCATTGACGCAAAGCAATAGAGTTGAGGGGCAGCATTGGTTTGGCAAGAAAGGTTCAAGATCAAGACGTTTGCTTAAGTATGAAACTCGGCTTTAAATTTGGTTAACAAGCAATGTGTTTACCATGTTTGAGGGTTTTATAATCTGGATTTTGGGTTGTTTGTGATGGTTTATTCGCTGTGATTTGTTGATCTTTGAGTTTGGTTTTGAGACATGGTTTTTTTATGCCTTGCAAGCATGATACTATGCCTTTTGTTTTCCTTTAGTTGCATAATTGCCTATTATGCTTTTGATCATGTTTTTGCGATGCCAACTTATCCTAAATAATGATAGAAGAGTGTTGATACCATGCCTATTATGAGATATGCCTTGAGTCTCTCTTTGAATGTTGAGTTGGTCGAAATATAGGAAGCATGCCTCTGGAAATGTGATTGAAGTTCCTCTTCATGTATTGATCATGTTACTCGGTCTTTATAGCATGGTTTAATTCTTGGTTTAGTTGTATGTATGTTTATGTTGAGTTAAGGCATGTATGAATCCATATTCAAATAAAAAACTAGCAAAATTAGACATTTCAAGTCTAGGCGTATTGGTACAGGTAAAGGTGTATCAATACGGTTAAGTGTAATTTTGGCCTACGTATTAGTATGGGTAGAGGTGTATCGATATGGTTTTGAGCTGCTAGAATTACGGGAAAATATTTTGTAACCCGCGTATTGATACGCCTAGGGGCTGTATCTATACGCCCCTGCATATCTGTACACTTTGAGACCGTATCTGTACGCTTAGTTGTTATGTTAGTTGTTATTGATATTAAAAATTTTAGATTATTTTGTTTTGGTCCCTAATTGTCATGCATGCAATTAAAGGAGTTTGGATGGTTGTTTTAAGCTGAAATTTAACATGTGAGCATGAAACCTGACTAATTAAGGATTGGTAACTTCAAAATGGATTAAATCCCTATAATTTTCAAGAATTGCAATTTGGTCTCTAATTTGCAATTGCTTGCAATCGGATGTCAATTCGATGCTCGATTGAGTTGAGTTTTCACCCCCTGCCAATATGCATACCATAGGTTATAATATTGCATCTAGATAAGATAAAAAATGGTCGTAATTTGAGTTAAATATTTACGGGTTTGTTTCGGCAAACCCAATGTAGCTAGCTCAGTTAGGTCTAGCAAATAGGCCGAGTCAAGGGGATTATAGTTTCAAGCTTAATTTAAACTTCCAAAATAACCTTTAAACCATTTCAATGTTGAAATTCGCGTTCTCACTCACCGACTTCGCAAAACCTCATTCGTCGATGCAAACTACACCTCTAAAGCTTCTAAAATGGTGCTACAAGCTTGAGGATCAACCTCCCTTGATTTAACTACACAAAAAAAGAGGATTCAATGCATCAAAATGCATTCAAATACTGCAGCAACATTAATCCCCAACAACTCAATCGAAAAACCCTTCCGTAACAACCAAAATCAACATCAAACACCTTCCAAACTTAACCCAGCCAAAACCTAATGGTTTAATCCATCAATTACATTCAATTAACATCGAAAACAACTCAATATAATCCTTATACTTCCAGCATTCATAAAACACCAAAACTCACCAACAACACATCACTAGCAACCTAGGAAATTAGAGATTCACCTAGTTTCGGGATTCCAATGTTAAAACCAACTTATTAACATTATTAAACATCAATATTATGATTAAAACCAAACAAGAACTTAGTAAAACAGATCTAACACGAAAATCACTCAATTTCATCAATTAAACATTGATTTAACCAATTTTCACAATTAAATCATTAAAACTCGTTAGAAAACATTAAACAATGATCAAATGCTTGGGAATTTCAGTAAAGAACCATTCATTAGAGGAGAAGAACAAACCATACCTCTAATGAGTGAATTTCCTCTCAATTGGATGTTTTACTCTTGAAAAACAATGGAAAACAATGAGATTTTGGAAAACAAGATTGAAGAATTCATTAGAATCAAGATCATTACCTCAAATCTTTGATGCAAAAAAGAGTGCTTGGCTGAAGAAATTTTGAGAGAAAAAGTTACGTCAAAAGTTGTTTTAGGAAAATAACCACATTCCCTTAATTAAATCCCCTTTAATTACCCTAATTAAAACTAACATAAAATTATTCCAATTAAGAGGAAACTCATATTAAAACATTTGGTAAAATTACTCCTTAAAGATTCTAAGATTTAACTCATTTTAAAAATAGTCACTAAAACAGTTTTACATTCTTTACATTTTGGTCACTAGCCAAAATGTCCAATATCCAAATTCCATTTTCAAAAAATGTTTTTACCAAAAAAATATCCATATATTAAATCATGAATTTAAGATATTTTATCATATTTTTCTTATGCCAAAAATATCTATTCTGATTTTAATCCTGAATCTGACTCGAATCTCTCATCCCGGTCCACTAGACCATCTAATCAACCTAAAAACTCCTAGGCCCAAAATCGGGGCGTTATAGTCAGCCATCAGCCGACCGTCGCCGTTGACTAGCGTTGACCGGTATTGACTTTTTGTAGGGAACCCTACCCTAGGGTTTCTCGATGTTTCAAATCCAATGTTGCAGTCCGTTTCGCCAATTTCGAACCCAATAAGTTGTTTTTACGCATTTGACCATTCAAATTCATTAAAGTATGTGATTAAATGATGCTTATGATATTATTTGGTATACGATGATTATTTAGGATCGGATATTGGGTCAAGTGGAATATTCGGGAAGCTCGGATGAGGATTTTGGTGATATCAACTTAAGGTTAGTACACTTTGAACTCCTACTGCATCATATGTAATTGCCTTGCTTGTTAGTTGTTGCAAAATAGGTTGATGATAGATAAGCATGTGATAAGACTGGTATTATGAGAACTTGATATTTATGAGATGTATGATGATGTTATGATTATGATGGGACTTATGGAGGCTTTAGAGACTGTGTAAGGTCGTTTGAGATGCTCGTATGATTAATTGTTGATTGTTTAATTGATTGAGATAATTATGTTGCCTTTTATGTTTATTCGAATAGATTGATGAGATCTGACGAGAATCATGCTTAAGGCTTAATTATTCGAATAAATGATAATGAAGTTGGTAATTGATATTAATTGTTTAAATGTGTTAGCAAATAAACCCTAATGACTTTCATAAGTTTTAGGGATCGAATAAGGTATGGTAAATCCATAATTCAAGGAAATAATACGAACATGTGTATAGGGTATCGATACGAGTTTTGGCCGTATTAGTACGCGTTTGGGTACCGTATCGGTATGGGTCGACCCGTACCGATACTTGTGGAAATTAAGGATTTCAAGTGAGCATTTTTAGTATCAGCACACATGTGAGTACAGATACTTGAAGGTACCGTATCAGAACTCGTGTTCGAGTACCGGTATCCGATACGTTATATAATCAATAAATGCAAACTAAGGATGATAATTGTTGTGAATATTAATAATTAAGTTATGCTTTGATAAACGAGATAATATGAACTAATGAAGAAAATGAATGAGATTAATTATATACTTCTCCATAACGTATTAATAATCCGGTAATGTAAAATAAATGATGTATTAACGATTAGAAACAATAGAGGATCCTTGGGATCGCGTTGCTTGTATGCTGGATAGGCATTTGATTGGTTGAGTTTCCTTGGTTGGTGGGATTCGAATACCCAATGAAAATGTGTTGCAACACCATGGTTAGAGATACGAAATGTATGTTTCTAAAGCTTTGCGGCACCAAGTCTCATTCAAATATGCTCAATGAGAGATTTCGAACATGGGTGTACGTTCCCGAAGCTGTGTGGCACTGGGTCTCACCAAAAGAGTGACGTTTCTAAAGTTGTGTGGCACCGAACCTCACTCAGAGTGTATGTTCCCAAAGTTGTGTGGCACTGGGCCTCACTCCAAGTTTGTGGTTATGACGTTGTGTACTTTAGCTTGGATGATCAGTTGTGATCCTGAGTATGGTTGGGCCTTATGGGCCATGTTTGATGTTTTACTATGATGTGAGAACATGTGTTTAGGTGACTAGTGGTAGCGCCACATGTTTATTTATCTGTCCTTATTGCTCGTACTAGCTTGCATGTTTATGTTTATGATTAGCATGAAGTATAGTAGAGTAGATGTGTACCACTGAGCTTTGGTTTCACCACACAAAAATAGAGGATCCAATGCATCAAAATGTATCCACAAACCCAGCAACATCAATCCACAACAATCCGTTACAAACACTAGCCGAAACCTTTCCAAAACTACAAAAATCAACATCAGAAACCTTCCACACTTAACCAGCCAAAACCTAAAGGTTTAATCCATCAATTAACTTCCATTGACATCCAAAAATAACATAACATCATCCTTATACTTCCAGCATTCATTAATCAACCAAAATTCACCAAAGTCACAACACTAGCAACCTAACCAATTAAAGATTCACATAGTTTTGGGATTCCAATGTTAAAGCCAACTTATTAATATTATAAAACATCAAAATTATTATTATAAGCAATCAAGAACTCAATAAAATATACCCAAAATGAAAATCACTTAATCTCATCAATTAAACCTTGATTTAACCAATTTCCATAATTAAATCATTAAAACTCATTAGAAAAAATATGTAAAGGATCAATAACTTGCAAATTTCAGTAAAGAACCATACATTAGAGGAAAAGGACAAAGCTCACCTCTAATGTTGCCTTTCCTCCTTAATTGTATTGATTTACATAAGAAAACAATATTAAAACAATAAGGTTTTGATATGAAACAATTAAGAACTCATTTGACATTAAAGGATTGAATAAAACAAGAAGTTACCTGAATATTTTGAAGAAGAAAAAAGTGTTTGGCTGAAGAGAATTTGAGAGAAAATCTTTTAGAGAAAAGTTAATTACGTAAAATTTGCTTAGGAAATTAATTATAAAATTAATTCCCAAAATATATTTATACTCTTCCCAAACCTTTTTAAAATATCCAATTAAAGAGAAAAGTCTGATATTAGACTTTGGGCAAATAATTACTTAAAGATTCAAAATTTTGATCCTTCTATAAAACTGTCACTAAAAATAGTTTCCATTCTTTACATTTTGGTCACTAACCAAAATGTCACATTTCTGAATTTCATTTTTCAAAATTGAATTTACCAAAAATATTCATATATTAAATAATGATTTTTAGATATTTTTCCCAAATATTTTCTCACTCAAAAATATTTAATCCGATTTTAATCCTAAATCTGACTCGAATCTCTAACTCGATCTACTGGACCGTCTAATCAACCTATAAACCGCTAGGCCCAAAATGGGGCGTTAAAAACCTTTCTTGGCAACAAGAAAAAAGAAAATCCCTTGGTTAAAGGATTTGCAAATGGGAAGTCTTCTTTCGGGTAAAAAGAAGAAAATTCTGTAGAGACTCTCGATTGTGGTCACTCCCAAGGATAATAGGTCTTTTGGGAAGATTTCATCCAGTAAGAAAGCCAAGGTTACCCCTACGATAGTGCTAGAAGCTCTAGGAGTTGTGTTGTGTATGCCATGAGCGCCTACTAACGTGGTTCTTTAAGAGGTCGGAGATAGAGAAACCGTAAACCACTTAATTTCAACTGAGAGTAAGTCTATTATCTGTATTCGCATTACCTGGTATACTGAGAGGAGTATCATTTTTATGCGTGTATGATGCAGGGTTACCAACGGCAGAGATGGTCGTGCTCTCTTCGCCTTGCTTCCAATGGGTATTTAGCCCAATAGGGTCGACTCTTGCTGAGGTCGAGAAAGTCTATAATGATTAGAGGGCCATGTAGGAAACCAAGAGGAAGAGCTAGTTGGGTCAGTAATAAGGTTGCTTCCATGGCTAAAGAGATTGAGACCCTGAAGCGGGGCCTAGCCATTTGGGAGATGAGAGAAAGAGATGGGCGATGATAGCCCTTGTAGAAAATTGGGGGAGCGTAGTCCCTCTTGTCTTTGGTATTGGGTTATTTATATCCCCCCTTAGAGGTATGGATGGCAGGACGTTTGATGGTACTGCGCCAAGCCTAGTGATAGTTGTTGGTAGGCTAGTAGGCGGTAGCTCGGCTTGTTAAGCTCCAAGCTTAATCAGACATGATAGTTGTTTTGTCTTGGCACAATGACTGAGTGTAGTAATTTGATCGGTGTGAAAACGTCACACTATTAGTGCAAGCTACATTGTCGATGCAAGAATAGAACCATGGAAATCTTGTTTGAATATCGATCCCACAAGGATAGTGTATTCAGCTTAGACTTATGTAACTACAATGCAATACTGTAAAAGTGGAATTTATGGGTGCAATGGTGGTTGCAATAAAAGGATAAATAGATGAATAAATGATTAATTGTGGTAGCACTAACATAGTAAATAAAGAGATAGAGAAATAAGAGAGTATAGCATGGATCTCCTTGGTTCAGTTCAACAGAAAGATCCAGTACACTTCGAGGGAAAATGATGGTTCAATCAGCAATTAGAAGGTCAACTTGAGTATTAGCTTCCATTTAATCTTCAATCGTTGACTTGGGGATGTAGATCGGCTTCAACTCTCGTCGTAAGTCAGAACTATAACCCCTTGAAAAAGTGGGTCAACTTTCATTGCTTTCAATCAACTTTCGTTGTAAAACTTGTTAATCTGACTTGTCACTGCATCCGCCGATGTCAGTGGCTAGCTTAACATTGTCATGCAAAACGAGAATCAGATCCAACCATTAAAACTTAAGAAAAAGCTAACACAAATATATATTAAATTGAAGTAGTTTTCCCAAGTTCATAAAGCTCAAGAAATTAAACCATCATCAATTTGAGCATGAAATACAAAATAAATCTTCACAAACATCTAAAGTAAGAAGAGTTTAAAAGATAACAAAGTATTTTCCTCGATTCCGCACTTGATTCCTCCTTTTCGTCGAATAAATCTGCGCGTTATATAAAGACAGCTTATAACATTATGGCTCGTGCACATTTCTGAAACGCCATTAAGATTCCCCCTCTATAGTTTTGTAACGAGATATCACAGACTTTGCAACCAGAAAAACAAAAGGAACTTTGTCCAATTTGGTTTACCATTCTCAAGCTCTTTGGATTTTTCTTTCCTAGTATCCCATTTCTGGGATGAATCTCTTGAATGTTCTCAAAGCTTGAGGATATTAAACTGTTTGGTCGATTTACAGCTCCAATGGAGGTGGTGGAAAAGAGGAGACAGCTTGTTTTATGGCTAATGGTGACCGTTGAATCATTTCTGTTTTTATGCGCATGTTGTGCTGAAATCCCACCCAGGTTCTTGCTTTCTTCTTCTTCTTACATATTTTCACTCTGTTCTGCATGTTTTCTCCTCCCTGGGGCTTAAATCTCTGCTAAACAGAGAGACATGGAAAGAGAAAGAGAGAGTGTCTGCACAGTTGCATTTTTCTTCCTTGTCTTTTTTGGTACTTCTCTCTCCATCTCACGAGTTTGTTTAGGCCAATGGGTTTCGGACACCGTCACTTTTTCACAAATAGAGGGTGGTTGAATTGTGACCCGTGACCCCAAATTCTAACAAGACTTGGTATCATCCCACCACTCCAATTCCTCATTTACACTGTTGCAATGCTTTTTATTTGGGACCTCCTCTTTTTGTTCACATCAACATGTGACTGACTATTTACTTTTTACTTTTGGTATCATAATTCCAAATTCTAAGGCTGCTTTTGAGTTTGTTCATGAATTCAGATTCTAATGTTTCGAAATTAGTCCAAAGAATGTTGGTATCAAGTTTTAGGGTCTTTTTCTTTTCCTTGGACACAATAAACACTCTATTCTTGGACGTTTGAATTGCAGAAAAATCCTACAGGATGGAGACTGTAACACTCATATCCGGTTAAAAAGAAGTGAAGAGAAAGTAAGATCACATCACATTCCCCCTCTAATAGTTTAAAACATTTAAATTTCTTTTCCATTTTGTTGGTTTTGGTACTCTTTCTTCTGTTATTCTTCATATCAAATGGAGTTTTTTTTTTTCCTTCCAGGTGATTATCGATAATGGGCTTGTTGAAGTCACTATCGAGAACCCGTCTGGTCATGTGGTGGGAATAAAATATATGGGGATGGATAATGTGCTTGAATGTGGAAACCCAAACTCTAATAGAGGGTATACTATACATGCACCTTCTAACTAGAACTAGTACTACAAAATTTGTCCTATACTTTCAAACATTTTCCTTTCTGTTGTGGGATTCCAGGTACTGGGACATTGTCTGGGATGATAATGCCTTTGACAAGTGAGTTCCCCACCATTTCTACATATCTGTCATTTCTTTAATTAACAGGTTGTTTTCATGTTACTTCCCAGAATGGAAACAAAACAGGTCAAGGTCGTAGCACATACTGAAGATTTAGTAGAGCTTTCCTTTACAAAAAAATGGCATTTTACAACAGACCACGGCAAGACAGTTCCCTTGAACATTGACAAAAGGTGTGAAACCTTCCCCAAGTTTGAATCTGCTGCTTAACCCTTGTGCTTATTTTTAACATTCTTCCAGGTTCATAGTCCAACGAGGCGTTCCTGGGCTATATATGTATGGTATTTTCGAACGCGGGCATGATTTTCCTGAAGCTCAGATGTATCAGTTAAGGATTGTCTTCAAGCTCAAGGAGGACAAGTAAAACAAAGATGAACCCTTGAGAACTATATAACATCCAATATGGCCGAACGAGTCAGTAAACAATTAATGCATTTGTTTCATGTGACATTTTGAATCAGGTTTGGGTTCATGGCGATATCGGACACCAGACAAGGGATTGTGCCTAGGGGAGGAGATCGAGATAGTAGTCGAAGTCAGACGCTTGCCTTCAAGGAAGCTGTTCTATTAACCAATCCATCCAATCCGCAACTTAAAGGAGAGGTATTCTCTTCTAAACCCTACTTTTGAGGCGTTGAAAAACATGGGCTTCTTTTTGTCTGCATCTCTCCTTTGTCCGAGTAATAGCAAGTCCCGTGATAAATTGTGGGGTGCAGGTTGATGACAAGTATCAATATTCATGTGAAAACAAAGATAACAAGCTTCATGGGTGGATATCCGATGACGATGCGGTGGGATTCTGGATAATCACCCCTAGCAATGAATTCCGAACTGGTGGTCCACACAAACAGGACCTCACTTCTCATGTTGGTCCCATAGCTCTCTCCGTAAGTCTGTTTAGAAGGCCAACTCAAATATATAAGCTTCCCATTCAGCTTGAAATGCTTGTCTAAAAGCCGACTGTTTACATGAACTAGATGTTTGTTAGTACTCACTATACCGGGATCGACATAGACGTAACATATAAGAAAGGCGAGGCTTGGAGAAAAGTTTTTGGTCCTGTTTTAATCTATCTTAATTCTGCTTCTTCCGATGATGATCACCGCAACACACTCTGGAATGACGCTAAAAGACAGGTTTGTTAGCTAGCTAGTGGCTTGTTCTGATTTAAATTGTAATGTGCAGATAACTCTTTTAACACCTTTTATGTGTCACTAGTTGAGTGAAGAAATCAAAAGCTGGCCTTACAATTTCACTCGATCACGAGATTTTCCTCACGCTGAAGAACGAGGAGAAGTTTGCGGTCAACTACTAGTGCGAGACCGGTATTTGTTTATTCATCCCACATTCAGTGCTTCTATTCTACTCACTTGCTAAGCTTATCTTGATTTTGTGGGTTCAGATGCTTGGATGAGGAACCAATTCAGGCCCAATCTGCCTTTGTGGGGTTGGCAGCGCCTGGAAATGCAGGATCATGGCAAACGGAAGGAAAGGTTAATATATAACTTGTATCTCACGTATAATTCAAGTTTAACGAGGCTTGTTATATCATCTTTTGGGTTCCAGGGCTATCAATTTTGGACTCAAACAGACAGCACCGGCCGTTTCAACATTAAGAATGTCCGAGCAGGGGAGTACCATTTGTATGCCTGGGTCCATGGTTTTATCGAAGACTACAAATTGCATCTCAACATCACTATCCAACCAGGTGGGTTCAACAAATCTAAATTGAATTTTGCTTGCAACCTGCGAGCACTCAATTATCCAATTTGATGGTCAAAGGCAAAATCGAAACATAATGTTTACTCATGGATTTGTAACAAATTAAATTTTTTCCTTTTGAATAGCATATTATCCCAAAAATTAAGTATTTTTTTGGTTTAAATAATTTTGCACACAATTATCAAAAAAATCGTTTTTTATCATGTTTAACCCCATTTTCTCCTGAATACATTTTTTTCAAGTTTTAACACACAATTCAAAACGTTTTAATCTCCCAAGCTTGCATAGTTTTTCTGGTGATAGTCGAAGGCTCTAGTACGTTCGTGATTTCTCAGTGGTGCTGCTGAAGATAATCATCCGATGTTGTATCCTGGGAGACCGACGACCTCTAGCACCGAAGAGCGGTTGAACCAGTCTTAAAGAAACTGCATTCCTAGCAGGCCTCAGCAACTGAATTTGGTTATTTCGAATATGTGTTTTCAATTTATTTTAATTTTATAATTTCTGTAATCTTATTACTTTAATTATTTTCACATTTATTTTGAATTTAACCAGTCTTTTGTCCAACAACGACTTGACTCGAAAAAAATCAGATAAAATTTAAATTATAAATATGACTCGTCAACTCGACTAACTCGAATTTCTTTTACTATACTCGATCAAATGCTCATCCTCACCTAAAGTGAAGGTTCTTTAAAATTGCATGGATATGGAATTAATTTTCATTCAGCTAATTTAATTGTTTTTATTCATATGCGTTGTTTAATACTTGAAAATTGAAAAGAAACCATCCAACTCACAGATGTTCGACAATGGAAACTGATTTGATTAATTTTGGGTTTCAAAGAGAATATGATAAAGCTAACACCTTAATTTTATTTCAACTTTCGAAGGTTCCTTTTGTTATGGCTTCATTGGTTCTTTATTTTTAGTAAAACAATCACAAGAACCCTCCACACAATTAATTGAGCAAAAAAATTCTATTTTAATTGAAGAATCAATTCAAGTTATAAAAAAAATT
The DNA here is from genome assembly GCA_019671005.1 of Hibiscus mutabilis. NCBI lineage: Eukaryota > Viridiplantae > Streptophyta > Magnoliopsida > Malvales > Malvaceae > Hibiscus > Hibiscus mutabilis. The sequence goes on from CM033714.1 coordinate 29,168,952, forward strand.
AAAGAAATATATATTAATTAAAGAATAAAGCGAAGGGTAAGCTTTTGATTATAAATCACTATAAGAAAGAATTGTACATTTCAAATTTGAGATTTAATTTAGTTGTTTCATACAATTCAAGAGTTAGGGTTAAATACACTATTAGTCCCTAAATTTTTAAAATATTTTATTTTAATCACTGAACTTTTAAAACTTATAATACACTTATTGAATTTGTAATTCACTTTCCTACCAGTTTTTTAAATTTAGCTGCTGATCAAAACAAGTCAGATTCTCGAAGCTGGTTCCCATCCACACATCGAATTTTAGTTCTTGATGGCATTCAGGTGATTGCAAACTTTTGAACCATTAATTTCAAGACAGTTCCTCAACATTTCCTTTTAAAAAAATGGCCAATATTTGTGTTTCTAATTGTTCAAGAAGTTACGGTGACTTGTCTTCTGTCACTATGAACATCAAAGTAATTATTGTAATTCCTTTTTAAGCATCTGGAAGAAATCATATAATCACAAAAGTTTTTCTTTAGGATGTGCCCAGAAAAAAAAAGGTGGGTCTTTGGGTTCTCATATTTGCTCGTCAAAGTCTTCTCTCTACAACCTTGTTGTCATGGGGTATCTGCTGGAAATGCAATGTTATACTGTTTCTTTTGTAATGTCAACTAATAAGATTCGTTTACCTTTATGTGTAATCTCATGAAATAATATAGGTTTTCTCGTAATACACTATAAACATGTTAAATCCAATGATATAATCACGCAATGCCATTTAATCACAAAGCTATAACTGCAGGCATTTGATTTGAGGGATCTTCTCTAATTCATGAGAAATTATCCCTGCAGGACCCTGGTAATCTCGGCACCTTAATCAGATCAGCTATGGCATTTCAGTGGGTGAGGAATGAAACTTTTAACCTGAAAATTTTCCTTTTCTGCTTCTTGTTATCAACAGTTCATCTTGTTTGCCTTAAGTATTCATATACATGCATGCTTTACATATATTTTTACCATAATACTCCGTAAAGATCTGTAATAACATTTTTCTTTTGCAGCTGTCTATGAATACATAAACATGCTAATCTGTCAACTGGTTTGAAACTCTTCAATGATGCCAACCACGAACCCCTATGTTTTTCTGAAAATTCTGATCATGTACTTTATTGAGCTACTTGAACCAACAATAGAAGGGTCTATAACCCACAGGTCCCAGGATCGGAACCTGGCTCTGATACCACTTGTTAGAATTAAACCATAACTAAATATGAAATATAAACCCAGGATCTATCATGTCAAATCATCAAGAACAATAAACTGAATGAACTGAATTGCGGAAGCGTACCTGAATTAATCGATAGACTGAAAACCTTGAATCTTGATGTTGAAATCCAAATCTTTGGTATTGATCTTCCAAGAACATAGGTTTTCTCTTGACGTAAAACTCTCTGACGGGGAAGGAGAGAAAAACAAGTTAACCTATTTCTTGGGGACCACTATCTCTTTATATAGTTGATTTAATAATCAACTATTAAGTATTTATAACTCTGCCCCTCATCGAATTATAAATACATCTTATGGTATCTACACTTTTATTTCCATGACATTTTAATACCCATGACACGCCTAACATAATTGGTCACTTAATTTTGTGTCATACTTTAAAATAGCAATATACATTATACATATGTGCCCACTATTACGGATTTAAATCCAACAATAGGTTGACATAAACTTTTGCTCATCGTAGTTGGAGTTCTGTCCCTACTGCTTTTTCTCCAATGCAGTCGTCTTTATTGTATTAAAATATCTGCATTCCATTATTGTGCCTGATTCTATTTTTATCAATATCCAACAGGGAGGTATATTTCTTCTTCCAGGTTGTTGTGATCCATTCAATGAGAAAGCACTCAGAGCGAGCCGAGGAGCCTCCTTTCAGCTGCCTATAGTTTCCGGCAGTTGGAACCATCTTGAAACCCTGAAAGGTACCATTCAACATGAAGATGCTAGCCGGCCACCCAGATACCAATTGGAAAACGAAAAAGCCTTTTTCACTGTCTCAAGAATTCGTACACTCGTTAGCGCACTCTCCATTATGCTTGGTTTTGGGAAGTGAAGGACGTGGGCTTTCTGAGAAATCTCAGCTGGAATGTGAGCTTGTGAGCATTCCCATGTCTGGAAAATTTGAGTCTCTCAACGTTTCTGTTGCTGGCGGGATTTTCTTGTACATGTTACAGCCTAAAAACTAGAGATTAAAGTATGATTTGGAGCTCCATTTCCCACCTTTATTGATTATCTCGTTTCTTTCTTGCCATGTTTGTCTTCACTTCCCTTTTATCCTGGGAAAAGGGGGATTTGAACTGATTTCTTTAAGTTTGGAATGCATGCATACATCATTATAGATGAATCCATATGCATAAGTAGGGTGTTATTTATTTGTATTATTTCATTGCAGGGTATAAGAGTGAAAACTTAGACATTGTGAGCAAGCCTTTTGATGTCTACACCATCACCATTGTATATACCAAGCAAAACCTAAAAGATTGTGCTTGTGTAGCATGTGCCAAATATTTCTTCTCATATTCTGTTGTGCGTGTATTTCGTACTAGAAACTGCCTAAACAGTGTCATTCATGGATGAACTTGTGGCTCAGATTCGGTGGTATTTAAACATTTTTTCAGCTGGATTACGTTTTCAATAACCATTTTATCAGTTTCTCAAAATCTGAAAAGATTTGAACTCAAACTTCATGGGAAAACTTGAGAAATAAAGCTCAGCTTGCATTAGTTGACCTTCATTTTTCATAAATTGAATTTGGATAATGTTTTATTCACCTTCGCTCACATCTTAGATTCTTTTTCACATATTACATTTATCTTAAATTCTTGTATAAACTTTCGACTACTAGTTAGTCTAGTCTGACCTAAATTTCATCCAAAACTAACTTGAAAAGACCTAAATGTCACATAAAATTGATATAACTCCATCTGAACTTATCCGAAATTGACGTGACCCGACTTAAACTTTACATGATTCTTAGAATGACCCGACCCGAAGTTCATCTGAACCTGAATTAACTCGATAATGAACCGACTCGGACCTGAACCGCTTTGACCTAAGCTTGGTATAGACTTGACCTGAAATTGAGCCGATTCAGACCTGAGCTGTGTCTGAGTTGGGATCAACCTAGCGTTGACTCGAACCCAACTCGAGTCAGACCATTGACTTGACCCAACATAATCGGAACCCATTCCCAACCTGACTTGACATGACCTAACCTAAAACTCTTTCGAGTACTCGATTTTACTTTCTTAAATTTTCTAGGAAACAAAAAGAAAAACCAATGAGAAAATTCGAAATTTGGTTCATTTTAAAGAAATACACAATCTTAAGTTCCAAACACTTCTGAGAACTCGTTTATTTTCGGAGCATCAATTTCGATCTATGAGTCTCCATTCTCTATTTTGCGAAAAAAAATAACCTCAACTCTCAAAAATTAGTCTCAGAACACTTCAATCTTGCCCGTAATGACGAGTTGAGTAAAAAATTCAAAGTTTGAAGAACTCATTAATAGAGATGACCTAAAAATAATTATGTAATAAAAAATTAAACACCTAAAACAAAAAGATAATATAATTTCAACATTAGTTTTATAATAAAGCCTAAAATTAAATAGTAGTACAGATCGCCTAAAGCACTTATTTGGAGCCAAATTTGTAGTCATTGAATGACTTGAAAGGAAACTTTGCCTAGCGCAGAGGGTGCGAATCCGATCCCATTTGGGTTGGGGCGCGCATTCGCATGACGTGCGCGACTCGAGTAAGGATTCGATTGGAATCTTATTACTCCGTGAGACCTTTACAACGGTGTCTCATATGCTCAAAATGGTTGAGTAATGAATGAGAAATTGATGGTCAAAGTAAGGAGGTTGGGAATTAGAAAAGTTCGGGTTGGGGCGCGCACTCGCACGACATGGGCGACGCGAATGTTCGGACCGGTCGGGCCCTATGTGGACCTGCAGATATTGTACCACGTTCGAATTAATTTTTTTTCCTTTTGAATAGCAGATTATCCCAAAAATTAAGGGATATATTCGGATTTAAATTCGAATTTTGCTTGCAGCCCACTCAATTATCCAATTAGGGGCAAAATCAGAATAATGTTTATCATGTTTAACCTAATTTTCTCCTATGAATACATGAGTATTTTTCAAGTTTTAACACACAATTCAAAACGTTTTTATCTCCCAAACTTGCATAGTTTTTCTGGTGATAGTCGAAGGCTCTAGTACGTTCGTGATTTCTCAGTGGTGCTGTTGAATATAATCATCCGTTGTTGTATCCTGGGAGACCGACGACCTCTAGCACCGAAGAGCGGTTGAATCTGTCTTAAAGAAACTGCATTCCTAGCAGGCCTCAGCAACTGAATTTGGTTATTTCGAATCTGTGTTTTCAATTTATTTTAATTTTCTAATTTTTGTAATCTTATTACTTTAATTATTTTCACATTTATTTTGAATTTAACCGTCTTTTGTCCAACAACGACTTGACTCGAAAAAAATCAGATAAAATTTAAATTATAAATATGACTCGTCAATTCGACTAACTCGAATTTCTTTTACTATACTTGATCAAATGCTCATCCTCACCTAAAGTGAAGGTTCTTTAAAATTGCATGGATATGGAATTAATTTTCATTCAGCTAATTTAATTGTTTTTATTCATATGCGTTGTTTAATACTTGAAAATTGAAAAGAAACCATCCAACTCACAGATGTTCGACAATGGAAACTGATTTGATTAATTTTGGGTTTCAAAGAGAATATGATAAAGCTAACACCTTAATTTTATTTCAACTTTCGAAGGTTCCTTTTGTTATGGCTTCATTGGTTCTTTATTTTTAGTAAAACAATCACAAGAACCCTCCACACAATTAATTGAGCAAAAAAATTCTATTTTAATTGAAGAATCAATTCAAGTTATAAAAAATAATTAAAGAAATATATATTAATTAAAGAATAAAGCGAAGGGTAAGCTTTTGATTATAAATCACTATAAGAAAGAATTGTACATTTCAAATTTGAGATTTAATTTAGTTGTTTCATACAATTCAAGAGTTAGGGTTAAATACACTATTAGTCCCTAAATTTTTAAAATATTTTATTTTAATCACTGAACTTTTAAAACTTATAATACACTTATTGAATTTGTAATTCACTTTCCTTAGGACCACTTCCATCAACTGCAGTTAAAAAAGTTGATGTTACGGTTATCTTCTTTCTCTCCTTTTTTTTCCCCTTTCCTCTCCTCTATTTTTCATTCATAAGGGAACCTTCTTCTTCAATACTCTATTTCGAGCAACCATCCACTTTTGGTTTCCATATTGTGTGATCTATGTGAAAACAAGGATAAATCAGTTTATGCATAACTGAATCAATTAAGTCCAATAGTAATTTATGCATAACTGAATGGCCAATAGTATTTACTTAAAAGAAAATAAGAAATAAGGATAAATAAATTACTTGAGATGAATTTTATTGATAAATATCTTTAGGCTTAACAGTGCTTAAAAGTCCTAGAATTTTTGAAAAAAATTCAATTAAGTCCCTAAATCAATTTTGCACTCAATTAAGTCCATGAACTAATAAATTGAATCAGTTAAGCTCTTCAATCAATTTTGATCTTCAATTTTTGAAGGTTTTTTTTCTCGAGATATTGATGCCACAGGAGACACTACAGTTCTGTCATGTGACATTTACAGATTATTTAGAAAACTATTTTTAATATTTTTTATAAGTTTTTTAGAACTTTTAGATTTTTTCAAATGAACTATTTTTTAAAAAATGTTAAGTGATAACAATATAACACGAAATGTTGTACCAATTGATCCAAAAGACTGTTAAATTTAACAGTCGACGTTGGTCAAAGAAGCGAGTTGATGAAATTTTGGAATATAAGGGTTGAATTGGGTGCAAAAAAACTCAGGACTTAATTGCTCTTTTTTTAAAAGTTCAATGGTTTATGATACTATTAAGCCTATTATTAATTCGGAAGCAACGAGGTGAGATGTGATGTCATGTGTGACCACCATACAAGAGCTTAGCACCAAGCAATGCCGTACTTGGTGCTATAAATACCCTTCAAACGTGCAATCGGCACCACGTCTTCTTTGTTCTACCATCCGAGCATTGAATTGGAGTCTGAAATGGCAAAGTCACCGGAAGAACAACACCCCATCAAGGCCTTTGGCTGGGCTGCTAGGGACGCATCTGGTCATCTCTCTCCTTTCACCTTCTCTAGGAGGTGATTCTTTTCTTTTCTTTTCTTTTCTTAACTTTTCCTTTCCTTTTCTTAATAGCTCTCTCTCTCTGATCTGATCTGATCATCTTGTTATTCCATTTAATTGAATCGGTGAGTGCAGAGAAACCGGAGAAGAAGATGTGAGATTCAAGGTTCTGTTCTGTGGGATTTGTCATTCTGACCTTCACGGCATCAAGAACGAATGGGGTATCTCCACTTACCCCATGGTTCCTGGGTCAGTCTTTCTCCACTTTACTTTTCCAATCTGCTACTGCTGCTTGCTAAACAATAAATACTAGACCAATACACGTCTGTTAGTCATGCACCATATCTGAGCCCATCAGTTAAGAGGTAATTCAGAGTAATTACATTCCTAATCCCGGTCGGTTGCTGTTATTTTAGTGCTACAAATCTTTCTAGTCCGTATGAAATTGAGCATCAATTATTATTATTTGCCGACAAAAATTGGTGGGATATTATTATATAGAATCATGAAAAATGTGAAGTGGGCATGTCAATTATATTTGCAAAATGAAGCCATTTGTCTCTCAGAATGCACAAGTACTTTTACTTTATTTTGATGCTGAAAACAAAACATGTGGTTTCTGTTTGCCTAAACTAGCTTTGTAGGTCCACCTACTTTTTTATTTGTTATACTATATTTGAAATTTATTTTTTAGTATCATGATCGGTCGATAAAAAGATCAAATATGTTGTAAATGAAATAAATCGAGTTGAAATAATACTCTTATGATAAATCTCTACGCTATTAATATAGATTAATCGAATACCAATGGTATTTCAATATGAAATAAAGAGAAGTAATTTAATGTTAGGGAATATATGGTATTTCAACAGCTACTTCTTCATCAAGAAGCAAGACATAACACAAAATGATAATAATATGCAGGCATGAAATTGTAGGGGAAGTGAGTGAAGTAGGCAGCAAAGTGGAAAAGGTTAAGGTGGGGGATAGAGTGGGAGTGGGATGCATGGTCGGAGCTTGCCACAACTGCGACAGTTGTGCAAACGACCTTGAAAATTACTGCCCTAAAGTCGTATTAACCTACAACGGGATTTACTACGATGGAACTATGACATACGGAGGCTATTCAGATTCAATGGTTGCCAATCAACGCTACATTGTTCGGATCCCTGACGGCATGCCCCTCGACGCTGCAGCTCCATTGCTTTGTGCTGGTATCACTGTTTACAGTCCATTGAAATACTTTGGATTAGGTGAACCCGGGAAGCATATCGGCATTGTGGGTCTCGGTGGTCTCGGTCATGTTGCTGTTAAATTTGCCAAGGCTTTGGGGTGTAAAGTTACGGTAATTAGCACTTCCCCTAATAAGAAGGCTGAAGCCTTGGAACATCTTGGTGCTGACTCCTTTTTGGTTAGCCGTGACCAAGACCAAATACAGGTAGTTTGTGTACAATTACACTTTTTTTTGGTAAAATGAAATTTGGAATTGATTTTTGGGATTGGAGCAGGGTGCCATGGGCACATTTGATGGAATTATAGACACAGTCTCTGCTGGTCATCCAATTATGCCACTGCTGGGTCTTCTAAAATCGCATGGAAAACTTGTCATGGTTGGCGCACCCTCCGAGCCTCTTCAGATACCTGTCTTTTCGTTGCTCATAGGTAAACTGACAGAAAAACATTTAGTCTTGAAGAGTTCGATTTCGAGCATGAAGCTAACATGTAATTTGTGTGAGAAAAACAGGAAGGAAGACGATGGCTGGAAGTGGTATCGGAGGGATGAAGGAGACACAAGAGATGATTGATTTTGCAGCAAAACATAACATAAAAGCAGACATTGAAGTGATTTCGATGGATTATGTGAATCAAGCAATGGAAAGGCTTGAAAAGGGAGATGTCAGATACAGATTTGTCATTGACGTTGGGAACACCTTGGCTGCTACTAAGCCTTGAAGTTGAACACCAATAATCCATTTGATTTAAACGGTCAATCAATAAACAGTGCATGAACACAATAATATTGTATGCTTCATCATTGGATTTTGCGTAATCGAATAATTCGGTTGAATCGAACCACAGCCAAGGCAGGTTGTTATAGAATATATTCATTTTACTTAATCGGACTGGATAACAAAACTATTAACAGAGCATTAGAATCTTGGGGGCAGGTCTTGCCAATTTGTTGTGTGATAACATATATGAAGCAAAGTTTAAGAGGTTGGCTTCAATGAGTGGTTTCCCTCGAGCACCAACAAGAACATAGTTTCTCATGCTTCAACGAAGAGCTGTTTTTGGGCACCAACTTTGAAATTTTCTGCCATACTTCCTAATCAGAAGAAGATATAAATTCTTTTTCTTTCCAATGATTCTGATGCCCCTATTGAAAAAATAATACTACTGAAAAACAGATAATTAGTACTGATTAGATAAATAAATTAAATTCTCATATTTATTTTTGAGGATTGTTGTCTCAAAAGTAAATCTGTACCGATTAGTGTAATCGTTGAATTGGAGGTTGTCTCTTGAGATTAATACAGTTCTTCAAAAATTGTTCAACTGAAATTTGGAGTAGAAGATGGTTCTTCTCGAAAGAAAGAAACTTATACCAATCCTAAATTGGTTGGTATTGTACAACCGAAATAAATAAGAAAATGATACTTGTTGATTATTTACCGAAATAGAATCCTTTCGAGGGTTATGTAAGACAAATATTAATTTTTTTCAAATGTTTAAATATAATAACTCAGATCGATTATTGTAGAGACTAACGATCCTTTCAATTTAATTTATTCACTTCACAACACTAAAATTTAAATATTTGATCGCGCTTGAAAAAATAAGTACTTCATCCCATATTTTATTTAAAATAAATAAAGTTATCTCTTCCCAAAATATATTTAAGGTTAAATGGTCAAATTTGCCCTGTAGTAATCTAAAATCAGCAATGCTGATCTACTTTTTATTTTCTATAATTTTGCCCTTAAAGTCAGTCAATTGCAATAATGTTGCCCTTTGACCGATGTTGACCGTTAAAGTGTTGACGTGACATTTAACGGTGAAGTCATTCATGTAATTTTGCTTTCGAAGTCATTCAATTGTAGCAATTTTGCTCTCGATTTATTTAGTTTTTGAATAAAATTGGATAAATAATTCAGTTTTTTCGAGCTGAACTTTTATAAACAGCATATATGAAAAATCGATTAATAAATTAGTGTAAATATCCGTTTGTAGCGGTGTCCCTCTCGCTAAAAAAGTGTTTTTATTTTGAAAATTATGTCTTCCGCGTGGAGTTTTATAAAACCCGTATTTTATTTAAAAATGGAGTCGCCACCGGCCACTCAAGGTGGACCGGACACCGTAAAAACCAGAGATTTAAAATTGATGGGTTCGGGAGTCGGTTACGGATGAGGAAGGATTAGCACCCCCACACCGCCCAAAATTGGTACTTTAATAATTACCGCTTTATTAATATTAAACTTTTCGAATTAAAGTGACGATTAAATTAAAATTTGGTTATAAGTGTGAGTAGATTTTAAAGGCCCCGTTATTCGAGAGTAAACGCCCAACCACTATCACTACGCCTTATACTGGCTCCGTTTACGCTCGAATAAAAGGGCACCGCATTGACAATAATATATCCGAAATGCAACTTAAAACATAGCAAACATAAATAAATACAATACGATAAAATATAAATAAATACTAACATAATAAAATACTACTCTAACATAAATACATAAATATTAATCTAATAATAATAATAATAATAACAGAATGCATGGTTTAAACTAATATATACAATGCATTATAAATCTAAATACTAGAGACTAAAATGCATGAATATTTAATTACATGGCATGAAAAGCAAATATCATAGGACTAAGATGCAACAAATATAAAACCTAAAGAAATAAACGCAAAATATCAAAAAAAATAAAGCTGGAAATTAAATATAAAAGAAGGTGACCAAATTGAAATAAGAGAAATAAAGATGCAAAATTAAAATGAAAAGGGATGGAAACAGAGGCGGGAAATAGGAATAGGGACTGAAAGTGGAATTATCCCATGCACATTAATGAAAACGGAATGAAAGAAATGAAAGAAGGAGGACCTGTTTGGTGATTTACCCATTAAAACGTGCGCGGATCCTCCCCGGGTTATAGGGTCACCGCGGGTCAGGTGCTTTAAACGGCACCGTTTTGTATCCTATTCAAACAACATTAATAAGGTATTTTTCATTCGAACCAGATTGAAATAAAAAAGAAGAAAACCTAATTGCATAATCCTCTCAACTTCACACTCCCGACGCCGCTCTCCCCTCGGTCGAACGCCGTTCACCGGCCGTCGTGGCCTCACGGCGAAGAATGGGCTTCCAGCAACCACATCGACAGTTATTTGAAACCCATTTCGCCCTTAGTTTCATATCAAAATTTTAAGCAAAAAATTGTTTTTAGATTTCAAATAAAAAAATGAAAATAAGAAACGGATTTTATTTCCACAAAGTTCTTTTGAAATTTTATTAAAAAACTTTGTTTACACTTATCTCCCTTTTCGATTTTTTGATCTGAAATTCCCCCTGATTCTCTCTTTTTTCTCTCTTTCCCTTACAATTTTTCCAGATTCGAAAAGATTTTTCAGATCTAAAAGAACCCCTCAATTTCTCTCTGTTTTCTCCTAATTTTTTTGAATATCAGCCCCGCCTTTACAAATTTTGGTTCGGGTTTTATAAACCCATTTCACTAACAACTCTCATAATTTTTTTATTTCTACAGATCTAATGACAACATGATTTTCGGGATGGAGTATGGGTATGGCAGATTGGGTAGGTAGTTAGGGTATGGGTTCATTAGGGTTGGTTTGATTTGCTTGGGATTTCAAATGTGTCACCGGCGGTGGTGACAACTTGGATGAACGACGGTAGCGAAGAATGACGACAGCGACATAATGTTGATGGCAGAGAAAGTGACGGCATAATGGGTATAAGAGGATTAGGGTTAAGCTTTTTTAGGGTTTCTTTTTATATCCAGGTCGGGTTGTGTGGATTTTGGTTTGGGTTATGGGTTTAAAGTTTGGGTCGGTTTAGTTTGGTAACCTAGATGAAATGGGTTATTACACCTTTGGGTCCCTGGTAATTTAAAAAATAAGCAAAGTGAAAACTCTCACAAAAAATCAAAATATTCTTCAATTTTTTTAAAAAAAATCATAAATTTAATAAAAATAAATAACATATTCAAAAAAAATATTGAAAATAAAAACTAATATAAAAATTAAAATGTATTAAGAATTATAAATGATAAAAATATAAATACAAAAATTTAAAAATATTTATAAAGTATTAAAAAATTTAACAATTCCATCAAATGATAAAACATAAATATAAAGTTATAAATATAAAAAATATTACAATCTCAAAATATTTAAAAAAAAACCATTGAAAAACTCTTCAACTATTTTTGGATATGCTAAGGCAACTAATATTTCTTGAACATATTTTTAATGGAATCACTCTTCTATTAGAGTAGTTATAAAACTTATTAAATATTAGTGAACAACAGTTTGATGTAGAAAAGCGAAAGAAAATTTAGTAAAATTGTTCAATTTTTTAATACTTTCTAAATACTTTTTACTTTTTATATTTATATTCTATCATTTTATATTTCTAATACATTTTAATTTTTATATTAATTTTTATTTTTAAATTTTTTTGAATATCTTATTTATTTTTATTAAGTTTATGAATTTTTTTAAAAAATAAAGAATATTTTGATTTTTGTGAGAGTTTTCACTTTGTTTATTTCTAAAATTACCAGAGACAAAAAAAATATTCACACCAATTTGTTAATCGATTTTTTATATATTCTATTTGTAAAAGTTTAACTCAAAAAACTAAATTATTTATCCATTTTTATTCAAAAACTAAATAAACCGAGGGCAAAATTGCATGAATAACTTCACCTTTAATTGTCACATCAACAACAACTTCACCTTTAATTGTCACATCAGCTACAATTGACTTTTGCGGTCAAAAATGTAGGGACAACATCAAATGGGCAATATTGAATACAATTCCTAATTTAAATGTAATTTTATTATTATTATTCCTTTTATTGTTCTTTGAGGGCAAAATTACGGAAAATAAAATGTAGGGACAACATTACGAATTTCAGATTACTATATAGGCAAATTTGACCCTGTAACCTATATTTAAATATACTTCATCCAATATTTTATTTAGAATACATAAAGTTATTTCTTCTCGAAATATATTTAAATAATTTTTTTCATAATACATGTAGTTATGGGCTAGATATAAAGGGCACTTAGAAAATAAAATTTTAAGCAAATAGAAGACATTAGAGAATATTTAAGAATTTATGACAAATTCGACGACTTGGATAAAGTCGCCGCCTACACACAATATTTTGAATTTTTTAATAATTTTTCCCCAAAATTGCCATGCGAGTAAACGCTTTATGTAAAGAAATTATTAAAAAATTAAAGTCGTCGTGTGTCTAGGTGGCGACATCACCCATATTGGCGTATGCAGCTGGCAACTTTCCCCTACACTATAAAATTTAGGGTAAATTATGCCAGGTACCACCAAACTATTAGGTGTGACTCACTTTTACCACCAACCTTTCAATTGGTCCAATTTTACCACCAAACTTTATTTTTCGACTCGTTTATATTATCGTGTCATTAACTCCTTAACGCCGTGATGACCTGGATACTAGACCAAAACAACATTTTGGTGCTGCTATTTTGATACTAAATTGTCCAAAACGACGTTATTTTGTTAGAGGAAAATAAGGAAAACTATGCACTCAATGGGATTTAAACCTACAACCTTTAAAATCAAAGGCAACCTCCTAACCACTAAGCCAACTTAACATATTTGTTTTATTTCCAACACAAATAATATATATTCCAAACTGTAGTTTATCATATAAATAATATTACTCTATATAAATAATATAAATATATTAGTATACGTATATTAATATAAAAATAATAATTAAAATATAAATATATAAATATTTTTATATTATAAATAATATTAAATATATTATTATAAAAACTAAAATACTAATTTTTCAAAACCCCGAATTTTTCAAAAAACCATGAAATTCTATTCACAAACAAATAATATTAAAATATATAAACAAATAATATATTATTATAAAAACTAAAAAACTTATTTTAAAAAAATCTAAAATTTCAAAAATTTACAAAAAAAAAACCAAAAATTCACCAAAACCCTAAAGCTTAAACCCAAAATCCATCCATTTTGGTTGCTAATGGGTTTATGATTTTAGGATTTATAATTTAAGGTTTTAGGTTTTATAGATAAGAATTTAATGTTTTGGTGGATTTTGGGGTTTTTTTGTAAATTTTAGGGTTTTTTAAAAATTAGTTTTTTTAGTTTTTATAATAATATATTATTTATTTATATATTTAATAATAGTCATAATATAATTTTTTATTTAATAGAAATATTTTATTTATTATTTATATATATTAATATATTATTATTTGTATATTAATATTATTTATAATACATTTATATTATTTATATAGACTAATATTATTTATTTAATAAAATAAATTGAATTAATCTCAACTGCAGTATAGAATATATATTGTTTGTGCTAGAAATAATTTAGAGATATTAAGTTGGCTTAGTGGTTAAGATGTTGTTTTTTATTCTAAAGGTTGCAGGTTTAAATCCCATTGAGTACATAGTTTTTTTATATTTTCCTCTAGCAAAACGACGTCTTTTTTTGTCTAGCATCCAGGTCATCACGGCGTTAAAGAGTTAACGGCGCGGTGGTATAAAAACTACGTCGTTTTGGGTAATTTAATATCAAAATAGTGGCATCAAAATGACATCGTTTTGGTCTAGCATTCAGGTCATCACGGCATTAAAGAGTTAACGGCGCGGTGGTATAAACGAATCGAAAAATAAATTTTAGTGGGAAAATTAGACCAATTAAAAGTTGGTGGTAAAAACGAATCACACCCAATAGTTTGATGGTACCTGACATAGTTTACCTTAAAATTTGTTATAAATTCTTAAATGGAAAAAACTTTGAACACAGACCGTGTAAACTTTTCTTTTTAGTTTTAGGGGTTAGGGTTTTAGTTTAGGGTTTAAAGTTTAGGGGTTTAAGTTGTAGGGTTTAAAATTTAAGGTTAGTATTTAGAAATTAGATCGTAGGGTGTAGGGTTTAGTTTTTTAGAAGTTATGTTAAGAATTTAGGATTTGAGTTTTTAAACGGCATTTGTATCAAAATTTTACTCTTCTTAAATATGCTCTAATATTTATTATTTCTCGAAATTTAATTCCTAAATGCAGTATTCACATAATTTCTATGTAATTATGTCTTCCCAAAATATATTTAAACATACGGATAAAATAGCCCTAATATTCTGTATAATTCCTCCATTGTACTTTTAGATGCCTTTGTATTTTCTAGGATAAAATAGGATTCTCAGGACTCCATAGATTACATTACATAGAGAGGAAGAATGCTATGCTCGTACAAGCCTTGGGTACAAGCGAGTTATTCTCCACATTTGAAGCTGCTAGATCAAAATCCCAATACTTCAATCCCTAAAACAAAGACCCAATTCAAAAGAAAGTCTTTTGACGATATTGATGCTGCTGCTGATAGTTCTGGGTTATGGAAATTTGCACTGCCATCCCATGTTAAATCCATCACAAGCACATCAAACCCATTTGTAAAACACTGTCTTAAGCTCAAAAACAGCTCTTCTTGTAATCACTCATTTTTATCCGGTTTGTAAATAATTTGTTAATATTAGCTTAATAATTAACATATTATTATTGCGTGTATACATATATTATATTATCATATGTGCTTATTATATACGTGTTATTAATATATACGCAGTATATGTATGTGTTTATATATGTGCATAATGTACATTGTATGTATGTTTCTATGTGTACGAATGTATATATGTTATTATTATTATTATTATTATTATTATTATTATGATGCTAAATGGGCTAAATTGAAAAAACAGATCCTAATATAAAAACCTAGTCAATATTATTATAAGGGTCCAGTCCTCAATGCAAATGTAAAACCCAACTTAAATAAATTACATAGCCCATTTCGGCCAGCTCAATCCCGTCTAATTAACCCTAATTGTTCTTATCCCTTGTGCAGCTAAAGGAGGGCCATTGGATTGGATCCAGATCCAACGGCCAAGATCAAACCATGGCATCTCTCCAGCTGGCCGCGTGGAACCACGCTCCACACGCGCGGTTGTTCACACACGCAAGACTCGGCTACCGAGCTCCGGTGGCAAGATCCCGGCGCCTCGTCTTTTTCCCGTCGATCGAATCCTAGTCGCCCATCTTCAAATCAACCTGGCCGTTGGATCAGATCTGATCCAACGGCCAAGGGACGCTCTGACCATATGATCACCACTACCACGCCGTACAACCGGCTCCAACCACCGTGCAGGGGCGTGCAAGAACAAGAAACCAAGGACTGTCAGTACAAGACTAGGCCAAAAATATGTATTTCTATATGTTATTTCTACCAAAAACGCCGAGATCATGCATATATGTAAACCAACAAAAGTGTAAAAGATTAGTTTTTTTAGAAATACAAAAAAATCCTATCTACTTGTTTTTTTTTTAACACAAAAAAATCTGGAAAGGTATACATCATTTTTAGCTTCGCATGCATGCTTCAAACATAAAATGGTACAAAACGCAGAGGAGATGTAGGTTTACCTTTTTCGTTTTAGCCCCTTTCACCGGCAACAAGCCATCGGGCTCTTAAGCCAAACACGGTGAATCGGTAAAGGGAGGGTTGTTTGGTCCTAGTTTATAAAACATTTTTAAAAAAGGAGGGAGAAGGAGTTTCGGTTTTGTTTTTTTAGATATAAAGAAATACATCTCTTTCTCCTAAAATCTAAGACGGGACGTGGGTTTAGTGTGAGAAGGGGAGTGTTTTAGGTCGTGGATTGAGGGCTTCCGGCGCCGGCGAGCGGCGGTGGCTAATGTGATGGCCGAAATCTGGGTTTCAAGAGAGCCGACTTCAATATTAGAGAGGGGAGAGGATTTTGTTTTATAAAACAAAATTTTGAATGGCAAAAATCTAAAATCAGACCTAATAAGGTCTATTTATAGACTTTTATTTTTCAAAAATGGGGAAATTACCTCTTAAGGACCACCGTCGTTTTCGATTTTTCAAAACGAGCTTCCCCCTTGGTCCAGTTACAATCCCCCATTTTTTAAGAAAACTCTCAATTTAGTCACTGAATTAAACCGAATTCAGGTTTTAAATAGTAATATTACCTCCTTAGCCATTCCGCGTTTTTGAATTTTTCACTCCGAGCTTCCCCCTTGGTTTAATCACATTTCCAGCCCTTGCAAGTTCTTCTCGGGTTATAATTCGGTTTTCAAATGTTTGTTTTTATTTGTTTATTTAAGTATTATGTTTTCAGTTTATTTCATTTTAGTCTCTCTATCTTTTTTATTGTTATGCTTGTGTTTTTGGTATAATTACATTTCCATTTTATGTCTCAAGCTCCTTGGTGTTCTTGCATTACATGCCTTTATGTTTTTATCATGTGTTTTTAGTTGTCATATTATGTTTTTTGTGTTTTAGTTTATTTTGTCTATGCTATATATGTCTATTTTGTATGCTAAGTTTTAATTTCGTTTGTACATCATGTTTATGTGGTTCTTCATGTTTTTATTTATTTAGGTTGATGTATGATGTGCATTCATTCATGTTTTTATAATATGCGTTTCATCGTGCTAATGTATCATTTGTGCATGTTACATATTTGTGTTTTGATTAAGTGATCATGTTTAGTTTAGTTGTTTATCTTGAATATATGTATGATAGTATGTTTTGTTTTTGTCCTGTATTTTAGGTTACATATTAAAAATGAGTGATTTTGTTACATATAAATATCGTGACGTGTTTCGGCATATGTATGTAATTTGTGTCACGTGATAAAGTTTTATTGTAACGTGGTGATAATATGGTTTTGTCATTTTAGTATCATGTCTTATATCATGTCTTGCATATTGCATTTGTGTTTTTAGATACTTAAGGATATTGTATTTAGGTAATTTAACCTTGAAGCATATCTTTTACCATGTTTGTGTGTATATGTTTTATTTATGTTTAGTCTAGATCTTTGAATATGTTATTTATATCTATATTCAGGTATTTTGTTATTTTTTGTTTAATATTATGAAATTCTTGTTTTTTATCTTTTTAGTATCATGTCAATGTAAATTGTATGCTTTATATTTTGTTTTTAAAGTTGCATTTTGGATATATTATCGTCAATGCGGTGCCCTTTTATCCGAGCGTAAACGGGGCCAGTATCAGGCGTAGTGATAGTGGTTGAGCGTTTGCTCTCGGATAACGGGGCTTTTAAAATTTACTCACAATTATAACCAAATTTTAAATTAATCGTCGCTTTAATCCGAAAAATCTAATATTAATAAAGCGGTAATTATTAAAGTACCAATTTTGGGCGGTGTGGGGGTGCTAATCCTTCTCTCATCCGTAACCGACTCTTGAACCCAATAATTTTCAAAATCTCTAGTTTTTATGATGTCCGACCTACCTAAGTTGCGGTGGCGACTCCCTTTTTTAAAATAAAATACGGTATTTTTAAAACCCCCACGGAATAAATATTTTAATACCCGAAAAACCACAAACACTTCAAAACTCGTTTTTTAGCAAAACAGTCATCGCTACAGATGGCAACTCCGCTGGGGACCATTTTTGTTTTTTCAAAAACAAAAAAGAGAGTCAAGATTTTTCAAATAATTACCTCTTTAATAATATTAGAAATTCCAGATTAAAGTGACTATTAAATTAATATTTGGTTGTAATTGCGCGCGTTTATTTTAACGCATTTAAAATTTGGCATATAAACCCGTCTTTTAAGTGGGGGAAAACGCTAATGCTTTCGTGGAGATATCGTTCTCCCGTGTAGGCCCTAGCAAGTATCCTTTGGGGCTCGAGTACCTTATGCTTTCGTAAGGATGTCGTTCCTTCGTGCAGGCATAAGCGAATGGGTCCCCCTGAATTGAACCCGGTTGAAAGGAGCCTATAGTGGGTGATGATCGGGGGCCTTGCTACTCTTAGTAGAGGACAGCAAGGACAATTAGGGTACCTCCTAGAACCAGAACTGCAAGTAGAGAACACATAGAAACCCACCTTATTAGAGCCATGCGGATAACCTCAGGTGTCTTAGACGGGATATAAATAGGATTGCTTTGTTTGTTTATCGCATTTAATTTGCCCTTTATTGCGCATTACAAATGTGGGCATTGATTCCCGAGTGGTTTCTCCCATAATAGAAGATTGTTTATGATGGACCAAAGGTTCTTTGACCTGAAGGAATGAGGTTCAGTTCCAGAGTTCCATCCCGAAACTAGGCCAGGGACAGCCGAAGAAGAATCATTCAAGGACTCCAGAACAGATTCGGTAAGCAGTGTCAGTTCTGGTAACAAGCAAGATGAAATACAAGAACTAAAGAAGCAGATGTCCGAGATGATGGACCAGATGAATGCTATGATGAAAGGCAAGAAGCATGTCGAAATCAAAAAAGATTCGATTGGGGATCAGAATGTGGAACAAAATGGTCAGAATATCGAGACAGACAACACAGTTAAATACGAAAAATCGAATCCCTTTGTGATCAATCTCAAGAAGCAGACAAGCAGCATATCTGGGGTAGATACCAAGGGAACAGAGGCAAGACCAAGGGAAGCTCGAGAATCCAATGACATCATA